>VXAA01002549.1:15653-54878 GCA_013399115.1 Anseranas semipalmata | reverse complement strand
TTTTTTTTTTTAGGACAAGAAAAGCCTTTGTCAAAAATCCATCATTTGGATGGAGATTCATGGAATGGCTGGATTGGAAATACAACTCTAATACTGATAAAAGAAAGCTCATATGGAGCAAACTAGCAAGTCCTAGTTGGCAACATGGTTATTACCCATCCTGTTGATTACAACTGGGACTGTATTACTTGAAACTCATGCAAACAGTGTTTGCAGGTTGATAGAACTGGATCATTTGTTCCTAGCCGCCTCCCAGTTCTGTCAGTGTGTTTTGGAAATGGTTTGTCACATTTTGTTTGGTTGAAGACACCACATCTGGAGACTAGGAAACAGGCATTGGTAAGAGGGTTCATGTGACTAAAAGCATGACTGTTACTGTAGCTGGCATTTTGCATGCTTTTCATCATGTGGCAGGGCAATGCTTCTTTGCAACTGACTGAGTAGTCCTGGTAGATACTGAAGACCAGCAATTTGTCCATTAAAAACAGAGCAGAGATGGCATCTGTTCTGTCTGCATTTAAATCTTTGCCTTCACAACTAGCTTGGCATGTGAGGATAGTGGCCTTAAGTTTAACTTCAGAATCAGCAGAAAACAACCATTTTCCATTTGCAGGGAGGCACAATGAATGATTGGAATAGGTATAAAAATCACTTTCTGCTTTATGATGTGTGGATTAATGAAAGTATTAAACCATTCTAAATGATAGATAAGGAAATTATTTCCACTGTAGCTTGAAAGAAATAAAACTGTGCTGTCTTAAATTTAAGAGGTTTAAAACTTTGCAAGCTCATCAAAAGTGCATGGGCAACAAAGAGGGGCAAGTTTATAACCATTTATGGATCACCTTAATTTTTTAACATTCATCACTTTTCTGCTTCATTACTGTTAGTGCTTCCCATAAGCTTTAAGAAACCAACTAATTTCTCCAGAAAGGAAGAGTAAATACAGGTCAGGCTAATATGCTTTTATGGGCAGTGCTGGGATTTTCCTATTTTATTGCCATTTTGCTGTATTAATTTTATACCGTTGACATTGTTGTCTTCATTGCTCATGTCTCACAGGATCAAAAAAAAAAAAACTATTTACTGTGCTCAGAGTTTCAAGCTGAAACTGAAATAAATGGGATGAAATTCAAATATGGTTCTGTTGGACAGTGCAAGTGCTAGAATGTTTCTGGGTTTGTATATGGAGCAGAGTGTAGGTTTTATTGCTTTCATGTGCAGCTGGGATTGTGTTTGACTATGGCTTGGGTATGAATGTGTTTCCATCAGGCGTCCACCTAACTGTGTATCTGTAGATAAGCGTGGTCTCTTGCACAGTTGTATATATTTCGTGTGTAAATATTTTTGTTTTGTGAACGTGTGTTCATGGCTATATACTTATATTAGTGTTTGCATAGAGGTATACATTTATATATTCTGGTGACCGCAGAACTATTCATGTGTAATTCTTTGTGCAAAAAAAGTTTGAGCATGGTAATCACCAATAGAAGTTTACAGAATATTGAGAAAAATCTGGTCATAAGCTCTTTCATCTTGAAGGATGCTGGAAAATGGAAGACATGGGTCTATTTATTGGTACCTGGAGTTTAAGTCCTGCTGCCTTGAAGACTGTCATCAGGTTAAGAACAGCCTATTATCCATTTATGTGCTGGATAATGAATAGTAGAGTGTGCTCATTTATGGCATTTATGTAGAAAATTGAGAGCAGCTGGTTTAAAAGGAGGCTGCTATGTCACATGCGGGGGAAGAAGTCAAGTCTCCAGTGAACAAGTAGAAGAATAAAGCTGTAGGTCAAGTGGAGAGGATCAAGAAGCCAAGGTTCGAAGGAAAATTGTCAAAAGAAAAAGTGACAGAAAATTCATCTTTGATCCTCCAAGAAATAGTTTGTTCCCTCCCCATCCCCTTCCTGCCCCACACAAAATCATTGTGTAGTTTTCTGATGTTCTAACAAATCAGTCTGTGTATCCTTTTCAAGAATCAGAAGCTTCTTACACTCTTATAATCCAAAGTACTAGTTATGTAAAATTGTGGAGTCATCTTCTGGACAGTGAATCCTCCTCATGTTTCCTTCTCTTAGAATTTTGATAACACAAGAAGCAATTCAAATTGAAGTAGAAAAAGTAACTTTAGCTTTCAAGTCCCTTGTCCTTCGTAACGCACACCAGGAATTTCACCTAGTAGATCTTGTGTCAAGATGGAATAATTTGCAATGGAATTATGCAGTAGAACTGCAGTCATGTCTTTAAGAACAAAGTCTAGAATGACAAAATTATTTTAAGTGGTGGCAAATTTGCCATATCTCTAGGTATCCTGGATACAGAGGAATATCCCTAAATAAATAAATACACATTTTGTAAGCTGTGATCATGGAGAAAACTCCCCAGCTCAATTCCCTCCCTCCTATAATGTAATGACTTACCGCTGTTAGGATGGTAGAATTCGTTACTTGGCAGCAGTTTAGCATGACTGAACTTTGACATTCAGGTCCATCAGAACCATGTCAGCCACATGAAATTTAGCACACTCAAATGAGACTATTTTCAGGTAATAAACCTGCCATTTCTAATCAATAGCTCAGTTATCTGCTTAGCAAAGTTGCTTAATGCTTCTTGCTCATAATTTGCTATATCCATCTTATTCCTACCTAGCCTTAAGTAAAAGCATTAGAAAATTACTTGATAGTGATGCCTAAAAAATGCAACAGTAATCATGACAATAGAGTCCCGGATCATGAAATTTCTTCTTTGGGCTCAGGTTTGATGGTAAAAGTGGGCATTTGCTTTCTTGACCCTCATTAGCAGTGACTTATCAGCTGATTTTACCTCTCCAGGTGGTGGACCCTATCCTTCAGCTGGTGCTTCTCATTGTGGAGGATTCCATTGATTCCATATATATAAAATTCTTTTTTCTGTCTTTCTTGCAGTCCCAGTGTAGTGGGTCTCCTACCATAGTATAATTTATTTTCACTTATTTCCCCCAGAGACCCCATTGACTTCTGAGAAACAGCTTTGCTTTGCTCCAGTGCTCAGTTGTGAGCTGAGGATGAGGAACATGCAGTTCCATCTCAGCACCCCACAGTGAGCTGCTGGTCACTCCCTCCAAAGAGGGGTTTGATAGGAGATGGAGAAACAGAGAAACACCTGCAACAGGGCTAGATACTAAAAAGCCATTCTTTAAAAGTAAGAATTCAGATTTAGCTGAGAAGTCCTCGTCTATGTGTACCTGAAATCTCAAAATACTCTTTATGAACACACTTAATACTGCTCTATTGAAACTACTTTTGTACAGGTATATCTTCCTTGTTATTGCTTTGCACCACATGAATGTGCCAATGCGAAGTCAGACCTACTGCAGACAGCAAAGTCCAATGTGACCTTAGTTGATACTTTTCAAAGCCTTAACTGTAATTAGTAGGGACTCTCTGCTCAGCTTGTTTATCACAGGGCAAGCAGATTTTGTCTGCCGTTGCTCACCCAGTTACATCAGCTTTCATTTTAGTGATCACAGAAGTCTTGAAGAAATTACATGGAGTTCATGAAGCAGATTATAGCATCTAGTCTGCAGTGCCTATTGAATGCCATGGGGATAACTGATGGTGGTGTTGACTTGATTAAATAATTATGCATGAGATACTAGTTGAGTGTTCTAAAAACTTATATTTATTTTCTTTTTAATAGTTAAGATTTTCAAATGAAGGGTCTTTCCTTCAAATTTGGCATATTTAGAACCTTTTACAGTTAGTTACTCTTAAATTAAGTGATCCTCTACTCACAAGAAACACAAAAAGGAGTGGTAAATGAGTATGATGCCAATTTCTACAGAACAGTCTGTATGGCTCATGGCACCTGAGTGGGGCATGGTGGTGGGAACCATGCAGTCATCAAGGAACCATGTTGAAGCTAAAATTTCTTCTCAGTTGAGACAATACCTTCAAAAAAAAACCTCCAAGGACTTTTTCCAATGCAGCAAGGGATAATAAGAAAGGAAGGCAGTGACAGGAATCAGCTCTGGTCAGTCACACTAATTTATGAGAGCATGTGATAATGTAGGAATATTTATTCCAGCAGAGTTATCTGGTTGAGGACTTCTAAACTGAGGGACAATGACCCCAGTCTCACCAATTGGTGGGCTATTAAACTACAGGCAGCGCTTCCAGGAAGACCAGCCTGGACTTTGTGGCTGATCAGACCATGAACTGGAGGGGAGCCTGGACCAGGAGCGTGCAGGAACTGCAGAGCTCTGCAAACCCATGGGGGTGTGCAGGGGGAAGGGGGAACAGAAGTAACAAAGAGGGGGGTTAGGTGGAAAAGGGTATAAAAGGGCTGGCTGTTCGCATGTAAAACGGGGCCGGTCAGTATGCTTTTCTGCCTGAGCCCTGCACCTGACCACCGCAGTTTGTCCCATCTTCTTGTATTTTCCTTATTAAATCCTTCCTTATCTCTCCCTGTGTATTTGCACTCTCTATCCTGTGTGTATGCATGCTGAGGGACTACATGCCAGCTACTGGAGAGACCTGTGTGCGGGGGGGAGTGGAACTGGTGCCAGCTACTGGAGCAAGTGGTGTCCTAATGTCAGTAGTTGGGGGAGCCATAGATCTCTGGATCTAGGAAGGATCCTACTGATAATATGCCCAGAAAACCACCTACTGGGGGACCAGTATGAGTGGAATTTAGTGCCAGCTACTGGAATCAGACCGGGGTGTAGGCCTGCAGACTGTGGTGTCAGCTACTGGAGTGAGTGAGGGGTCTCAAGGCTAGCTACTGAAGTGAGCAGGTTTTTCTACTCCTGGCCACTGGATCGGGAATGTTGTGTGCTCCCAAACCAGCTACCAGGGGGTGTGACCATTGTGACCGTGGGCTTGTATGTGTGCATGACTTGAAAGGGTTAAGTGCCAGCCACTGCGGGTGCTGGTGTGAGTGGACTGGGTGCCAGCTACTGGAGTCAGGCTAGGGGACTTAGGTGCCCCCAGCCTGTGGTGTCGGCTACTGGAGTGAGTGGGGTCTTCTAAATGACAAAAAGCTTTCTAAAATGTACAATGTGCTTCAGCTTGGACAAACCTTACATTTTGACCAAATATGGTTTCAATTATGATAAATTCCATCTCCATGTTTGAGCAGAGCAAATATTTTTACATCTCTGTTCAGTCAACTTTGAGGCAGGAGATATCTGGTTTTTGCTCTTTCCCCCTCAACTTAATTTGTAACTAATGCTGTGAGGGCAGCAACCAATGACATGAAGCACATTCTTTTACTGTCAGGTTAAGCCAACTTGAATAGAAGAGACTTGTTCCCCTGCTCACATCACATCAGAGAGTGGTGGGGAATCTTTTAAGTGCCACAATGATCCCTAGAATCTCTAATTATACAGGAGACAACTTTGTCCTGTTATATGACACCATGTGTTCAGATTCAGCCCAACGTATCTATATTTTCTGAGGATGCTCGTCTGCATGTTGGTCAGTAATTTTTTTCCCATTGGCTCACAATTTCTGACTTTAGTCCTTTGCTATTAATCCTGAGCAAAATTTCTTCTCTGCCCAGAATAGGGTGTGAGGTATATGGCTGTAGTCTTGCTGGAGAATGATGCACTGTGAAAATGAGGCTTTTATATAAGATGCTCTCAGCCCAAGCTGAAATTATTTGAGGCTATGCTAGTTTATTCCAAGTCCATTTGTTCTCTGACAGGGATGTTCTTACTACCCCAACTGTGGGTCACATTGACTGTTTTCCAGGCACCTTTAGGCTGTATGTGATATTGATAAATGAGATTAAATAACAGCCAGCTCGTTTTCTGAACCTGGGGGGTGACCCCCAGGCAATGCTAGTTCTTGATCAGTTTAGGAGAACAGGGCAAGGCATGAGAGGATATACAGGTTGTACAGACTACACTCACAGTACTTCAGTGAGCCTGATATCAGTGCTTTCAATGGATTTTGGATTCCAGTGCTTTTATAAGGGAGGTCAAAGGAAACCAGCAGGAAGCTAACAACTTAAAGTTATGGTTATCTTAAGGTAACCATGCCCCAAACACCTATAGTGGTGTTTTCTAAGAGCACAAGTTCCTCTAAGCCATGTAGTTTGGATCTGGACTGAGTTCAGAATAACACTGGACCAAATCAGATCTCTTGGATGAAGCCTCTGACCATTTCTTATACTTATTATCCTCAATAGTGTGGGGCTGTTGTTTGTTACTTCCATTCTTTCTCCTCTATTGTCCATTCGGTAGTAGAGCTCAGCTTTGACAAAGGGTAAATTCCCATTTGGGATCACCATTAACACAGATCTGTGGCCTTTACCCAGGGAGATGTTGAGCAGTGTCAAAGAGGTGGAAGAAGTGATTCTTAATTTATTGAGGTTAACTTATGAAATTAGTCTAATTTGCAATCCATGGCCCTTGACCATCATGAACTGGCCCGTGCAGAAAAATTCTTGCTGCCAGCATAATAATTGTAGCTTTGCACTGTTATGAAGGGATTTTTCTTTTCACCTTGCTTCAGCACATTAGTACACTGACTTCTTCCTGCACCAGGTGAAATTCAACCCTTTTTGGAGCACTCTTTATTAACCTGGCTTTGCTCAAATCCTTGAAGGAGGTTTAGCTCAGATTTAATATCATGATGTTAGGACTTGATCTTACACACGATAGACACATTTGCAACAGTACGCTATAGGCACTACTCAAGTGCAAGTCTAGACAACTCCTCTATAGCTAAAATGAAAATAGGGGAAGTGCAGGTGTTGACATGGGCTGTAGTTATGAGCAAGAAATTTCATTCCCTATCTAGATTCTTTGACACTTTGACAGGTCACTTAGCCACAAATGCAGATGAATGTAATTATACCCATGATGTGATTGCTGAAGTTCTCTTATTGATATGCATGTTGGAGTATTGCTAAGATGTGTTCCTCTTTATCTTTTCCATTAAAAATAAAAATATATTCCCTATGGATATATATATGACTTGAGTCAGCTTGTCAACCATTATAAAAGGGAAACCATAGAGTATCTAATGTGGAGGAGGCTTAGTTGATTGCAGGAAGAAATAAAGAAGGAAAAAAACTTTTGCTGTTGAAAATAAATCAGAAAATGTTTTCTCTCTCCTCCATTTATATCCTGAGCATCACTCTGGTGCTGAGTGGAGGCCACCCATGATGTCTGTCCCAAAGCTACAAGCACAGGGCCAAGGTCCTTGGTAGAGATTGGGGGCTGATGGGATCTAGAGGTAAATATAGCACTGTTCTTATACACAGCTCCTCTTACACTATACCCAAAGGCATGGTGAGTCAGTACAATCACAGCAAGAGATCCATGTGTGACTGACTCCAAGAACAGTATAGCATCCTTTTTGCTCTGGGGGACCTTGCTTTGGTATTGTGGCCAAAGTAATTAGAAGTCATGCAAGGCTTACTGGAACGGGGCACTGCTGGTCATTTTATAAATACTGCTGAACCTGTAGGAAGGAAAATATGTTAGAACCATGAGATTGGTGACTTATAGGTCCACTGTGAGTGAGCAGCAGATCAGAAGTGCCATAAAGAGGCTGGGGAGAGCATAGCTGAAATAGGAGGTAAGTTGGGTCTGGGGAAAAAACAGGTAGGTGCAAAAATGAATTACTACAGTTTTCCTCATTGGTATTTTTCAAAGGTTTGTCCCCTGGGTGAATACAGCCTTCCTTCATTAATCTTAAAGTGTAGTCAGTGGAATAGCATCTTGTGCCTACTCCCTATCCTCCAAAATCACTGCTTCCACTAGAGAGAAAAGATTATTCAAATAGTCCAACTCTTTGCTGGATTTCTACAATTGTGTTCAACATTACCAGAGATAATATACTGGAGTAAATACTCCAACAACTAATGGCAACAGAATAAAAATCATGTTGATCCAGACTGAAGTGGTCTTCACCTCAGCTGAGAAGGAGATGGCCATTACTTCTGCAATGCTAAGGAAGTTACAATTCTTTTTTATCAATGGGAAACAAATGCACAGAATTTAGTTATAAGATTCATCATGATGTGATTGCAGGTAATTAAAAAGAAAGTATCTTTGCTTGTTCTAACTCTGGTCTCCATCAGAGTACTGTAAGATCAAATCCTGCAGCGTGCCTAGTAGCTCTTATTAATGGTGCTAAGCACTTACTAAATCAGAATTCCCATTGGGCATCTTCAGCAGTTGAGTTTGTTCAGTGCTTCTCTTTCCTTGTAATTGCTTTTAAGAAGAAGAATCAGCATATTGAAATGTGCTCAAGCCCTCTTGTCAGCTTCTGAAGCAAAACGAAATGGCAATAAATCCCGATTAAAATGCTGACTTGATGCTCAGACCTGAACTCTTTAATGTTGATGGAAAGATTGATTGGCATGGTAGGGTGTGATGCTCACTCTGCAAGCGTGAACACTGCAGGGTGACCCAATAATGCTAGAATCTGGGCCCGCTCTGGGATATGGGAAGATCTGATGCTCTCAGCTGAGGCTTTGTTTATTTCTTTCTGGGTTTAGAATTAAAATAAGGTGGCAGCTGGAGAGCTGTTGTGGAGATGGCAACAGACCTGCAGCAAAGCAAGGGGTAGAGAGCATAGCCCCCACCCAACACTGCCCATTTTCTAACCAGTATCATTTGTGAAATACAGTAATAACAGGCAGTTTCATGTGACCATGTCTTTAGTGCTTCCTTTCTTGATGGTTTGGTTTCTAGCACCCTTTTCTGGAGGTTGAGATTGTGAAGGTTTCCAAAAGCTAGGGCTTCTGAAGATGTCTGGAAATGGGAATCCCAGACTGGAGGTCCTCAGGTTTACTTGTTTGGAGTTGATATCCTTCAGGCTGGCAGACAAGCCTGTGGGTAAGGTTTTGACAAATTGGAGGCCACTGGGAGTGTTTCTTCTTTTACATTCCCCTAGTGTCTTTCAGCTCTGAAACTTTTTTTGCAAAACTCCAAGTTGACTGGAGTTGCTCTGGAAGCTACTTTTATGTTTGTGAAGCAGTTATGAAGCACTGATATAAGATCTACTAAAGACAAAAGGAGACGTTGCTATTTACTATCCATGGATTTCGGACCAGCCACTTTGAGACGGACATATGACAACTTATTGATATGAAAGTTCAAATTACAGGGCTATTAGTAATTGATTTTTTTTGTATGTTTGTTTTGCTCATGTGAGAGGGCCTAGCTCAACTTGGTGATTTTTTTGGGGAGCAATCTTGGCCAACATAGAGATGTAGTGCCAGATGTTGTATTACAGTCATGTTCTACTGTGCTCAGAGCTTCAAGAGAGAATAATTCTATCCCTCACACCCCTGGCAAGTCTTTGTGCTGCTTGTCACAATTCACTTAAGAAGAAAAAGAAAGGAGGAAAAAAAAAAAAAAGATGACAAGAAAAATCCACCACCAACAAAAACAAAACAAAATAATTTTAGAGGAGGATGAGGTTGTGACAAATTGTTCATGAGCTGTTGTTTCTTAGCTGAAGATGAGCTTGGTTGCATAGTCTGAGAGGATGAGACATGGAAGTCAAAAAGTGTGCAGTTTTTATGGAGAGCTCAGTTTCATGGAAATTTCTGGTTTTGGACTCTTTTTGCTTATTTGCACTAAGGCCAGAAGTGACCTTCCATTGCTCTATGTGTTGAAAGCCGTCTGCTGGCTCCCTTGCCTTCACCTCATTATCTCTAATTCATTCTGTTTTCTTCACCCGTCTGGTTCCATTCTCTTCCCTCCTGGGTGTTGCAAACGAGGGACTGGATGGATGGCACTCGCCTCTAAGTGACGAGGATGCCGGAGATGAATCTGGGGTGAGCCAAGGGTGCATGACAATATATGCTAGCCTCTGATAATGCTGGCAACTGTTTGGGACTGAAACAACCCGCTATAATGTTTCAGGTGAGTCACACCGCTTTTCCACACATCTCCATTTTGCACTTACTGCTTGTGTGCTTTGTCTATAACTATCATAGTCTTTTCAGAGGCTGTTATGTGAATATTCAGTGGTGAACACAAAAGTGCAGTACAGTCCTACCCTAACATATGATGCTGTTTGAAATAAGATATAGCAAAATTATTATTAATAGAAATGAAAAACAGTATGTCAGACATATGTTCGCAGTAACATTGTGATTAATAGTAAAAGTGACTAGTATCAATGATGGTGATAGTGGAAAAGATGAGGAGAAAAAAGAAGCCTCTCCCAGGACTCAAATCCTCTCTGTTCTAACACAGAAACCATAGGAAGAGCCATATTGAGTGAGACCAGTGACAGCTTAGACACTTATCCTGTTTTGTGCAGTAGCTAGTAGCACATATGCATGTCTGTGTGTGTATATATAATTTTTATATATGTAAATTTATGTGTATGTAAATATATGTAAATTTAGCTATCTATATCTATACCTATATATATATAAAAGGAAGAGCTTAAGGGCAGGAAAAGCATGCAGTTTTTTTTTTTTTTTTTTTTTTTTTTTTGTATAAGTTCCCAGACCCAGTTACTTGTGATTCAGGGATTTCCTGAGCTAAAGGCAGTAACTTTGTGCTTAATAATCCTTTATAGACTTTTCTTGTATAAATTTGGAGCTGTGTAATATTTTGGAATGTTCAATAGCATGCGGAGAAGAGTTCCCCAGTTTTAGCTATGAGCTCTGTGATGAAGTCCTGGCTGCTCTGAACCCATTGCCTGGAATTTTCATTTGACAACATCTAATTCTTGCATTAGGAGGGGCAGAAACTAATGATTCCTTATTTTGCTCTGTGTGCATTTGAAGGAATCTCCTTCACTTTAGCAATTCTAAAGCATCCATTTTTGAACACTAACTGTTCCTGGTTGACAAGAAATCACTGGGGGAATGTTTAAAATAATATATATTCACCACATCAATCAAGTAAGGCTCCCTCCACCAAATTTTCAATCTTGGAATCTGTGAATTATAACTAGATCTTGATAACAAAAGTAAAAATAAATAAATGGATAAATAGATCAATAACAATAAATCCTCCCCCTTCACCACCCTCCCCCTCTGTGCAGCACATCTTGCTTTCAGTAGCTGTTATCTTCTCCTGCTCTCTGAAATGAAATTGATACACTGTACTGTAATTTTGTTCAGTTGAAGCTCTGTTTTTTGTCTATTAGACTAGCAGTGACTGTAGAAGAAAAAAAAAGTCATCCAGATGAACTAATTTTGTGCTTTTTAGAGACTAGCTCTTATTAGACAAATAAAACCATTATGTAAATCAATGACATAGTCTTGTCCTGGTGTTGTATGAGGTACTGGTCATTCCTATGCAAAAAGGGATATGGCTGACTTAGAGGGGATTCAGAAAAGCCTGAGAAAAATGTAAGCACTGGGGAAGACTCATCTGTGAAGAGTCATGAGCAGATTGCGATAGCTTAGAAAAAAGATGAATAAGAGAAGCCAAGATAAAAGAACAAATAATGGATCATCTAGAAAAGATAGATAAGATTCTCTTCCCTCAATCTCATGAAGCAAGAAGTACAGCCATCCAATTAGGAGGTAAGAAATTCAAAACTTATTGAAAAAAATACTTTTTTGCATGGCATATAATTAGACTTTTGAACTCCTTGCCACAGGAAATTGCTGAAATCTAGACAATATGAAACCTCAAGAAATAGATTGGCCACTTATACAAAAAATAAAAACGATGGTCCTGAATGTTAAATAACATTATTGAAGAGATGTTACTCCTGGCGATTCATATCTTAAATCAATCTTTCATGTACTGTTCTTCTGCATGAGATGACAGGATGAAATCTAGCCTAGATAAAGATGGGAAAATCATATCATATAGATTTGCTGTGGGGTCTTGCACCTTCTTCCCTTCAGTTTGTTACCGTGTTCTGTCAGATACTGAACCGAATTGTTGGTTTCACTTTGGTATGGCAATGTCTGCCTTCATATAGGAAGGGAGGGATGGGAGAGAGAGAGGACAGGAGGAGTCCTTTGGCAACATGGTAGTGCGACTGACACCCACTGTGTGTGCTCTTCACCAGAGCCTGAACTGGAGGCAGCCGCTGCCTTGTATGCAGGGTTAGACTGAAGGCACTGCATTACATGCAGAAGGTAAATCTGGGAGGGCATCACCAGCCAAGCATGTACTGCTAAATCTGTGAGTAGCTGGAGGTGCATCAGAAAAACTGGAAAAGGCTGGTTACATAAGTATGTGTGAGCGGACTGAACATGTTTTTGTTGTTTACATGCCAATAACTGTATGAGGTTGCTCTACCTCTACGTGTTGCTACTAAGATGCATGACTCTGGCTTTGGGGCATCCAGATCTCTGACAAAAGCCAGCTGAACCTCATGAAATCAAGGCTTTCAACAGCAACTCCATGGGCATTGTGGTGCATCTGCAGCTGAGCCAGTGGAGCTCTGCTGGTGTTGTCAGTAGTCCCACCTTCCTGAAAGATGCTGAATTTACCCATGTGTGACCACAACAGTGCAATGGTCACTTTCTTATCTGGTGTGCAAATCCCCTTTTCCTCCTCTTATTCTCAGGAAGCCTTTTGAGCTGCTTGTGACTCCTGAATGCTTGTGAGTTCGTGTCTATCACATGGGAGACAGGCATAGTAGCTGTGATCTGACTATCCAGTCTACCATTTCAGGCACATTTCTATTGCAATGCTTTGGTTTCCAGTATAGCAGAGCTCCCAAATGTGTTTAATAATAAGCTTGTGAGAAGTCTATGCAAATCAGGAAAATATTAAAGGATCAGCTTCATTTTTAGTGTATCTAAATCGAGTCCACTTCAGAATTGACAAATTTGTATTAAGCAAGCACTGATGTAGGTCTCCTACTTTAAGTACATGTTTATAATCCACTGAAGTGGATTGAGATCAATAGGTTTGAGGAATGTGCTTAAAATGAAGAGTATACTTGAGTGCTTGTGGAGTCAAGACCCTGGTAAAGAGCTCATCAAAGACTTTCCTAGATGTAAAGTTGTACTGATAGAAATTTGAAAGTGATTTGAAATTGATTTGATTAAACTCATCTGAAAGTTTGGTAAATGCATTTGATAAGAGGATATGTTCGAGTGTTTGGAGATAAATTTTGCTAAAGCTGGTCAGAGTTGAAAGCATTGCCACTCTCCCAGGTCTCCTTGCCCTTATCCTGAAGATCGCTGGTCCCAGGACAGAGTGGCAAAACACACATGTCCTGCCCCATTGCTGCTGTGTTTTACAGTCTGTTAGATTAAACTGTCTAGCAAAGTGATTTTATTCTGAAATCTCAAATTAGGAACAGAAGCAATTGAGATAATTGTCCAAGTCCTTTTCTTTTTTGTCTTCCTGAAGCAGTGGACAGTAACCTCTGGCAATGGGACAGGCAAACATCCAGGGAGTTAGAGCGTCTTCAGCCGTTCCTGTTCTTTGTATCAGTATGTGTGTTAGAGATAGTAAATAAATGGGAAGAAATCACTCAATCCAGAGTGGCTTCATGCAGGAGTGTTTAAGAATGGCTTACATCAATTTAACTAGATCAGCAATCTGCAATCACCTAAACCTTTCAAACTTCCTCCTGCAAGTCTAGACTGGGGATTGGAAGCCACTAGTTTAATATGCCTGATCAAGTGAATGTTAGCTAAGCTGCAAAAATTGTGTGCATGCTCTCAGCTCACCCCAATCATAGTGTAAATTGTGTTAAATTCATGGTTCACTGGAGAGCTGTGTAATGCAAGCACAATACCAAAGTTTAATAAAAAAAAAAAAAAAAAAAAACTCATAAAGCCTTTAACTCCCTGCCTGCCTGCACACACGGTGCAAGTGCCTTTAACACACTTCTGAATAAGAGTCACACTTACAATACCTTGCTAATGCCAAAAGAGACTTCAGAATTTAAGATGTGGTTCTACAAATCCATGACTTTGGTATTTGTGGCTGCAATGACTTTCTGTTCTATGTAATGTACTAGTATCTATCATTCACTTTATTTCAGTCCTTATTCCCATTCTCATGTTTTTATTTTTTCCTCCTTTTGAAATTTATGTAAATGAAAATATATCCTTAAAAATCTCCTGGTATGCATTCACCCCCCTGTAGCTCCTGGCAACACAGTCTAGTTCAAGTTGAGTTACTTTTATTAAGCCTTTGATTCTGGGGGAAAATAGGAACTTTTTTTCCTCATTATTGCCAGTATGGGATCATCACATGTTTGAGCTCAATCCATTGCCCAGGAAACTCTTACACAGATGGTCAATAGTTCATGCAAGGAGGCAGCAGACCGTGTAAACAAGCCTTTGGATTCAGGCAATATTATTACCAGAGTAGCTTAGTAATAAAGCCAAACCCTTAGAGAAATTGCTCATTGCTGTTGCTAGCATTCAAGCCTAGTTTAATTCAGGATTTAAAAAAAATAAATAAATCGATAAATGGGATTGCTGGGAATTTTATTTCTGTTTGAGTTTTTTTTATATATATATATATATGTGTGTGCGTGTGTGTGTGTGTGTGTATGAGTGTAAAAGATGCTCAGAACTAGCCTAATCTGTGTTACAACTGTCATTTTCCAGATCTTGGTTATGTCTCTGCCATTTTCGATATGTTCGCAAGTATGTAGGATTTTATACTTAAAGTATGCATGCCATAAATTGCAAGCAATAGGAGATCAATATGCAGTATATAGACTCCCAGAGGAAAGACCAGTCACAAGTAATCGGCTCTCAGTTAATCAGAAGAAATCTGTCCTTTTGGAAGAGGGATTACTTTATTTTTACGTCTCCCCACTTTTGGTCCAGGATTTCAGCACAGGTTTCACTACTGGATTTTAAATCTCTCTCCTTAGCTACTGAACTACTCCTTAGCCCAGCAGTGACAGTTTCACAACCCTGCAGTCTCATTTTTCTGCAAAAATTTTCCTCTAGAGATCCCTCACAAAGTCACTGCTTTTACTCATTGTGGCATCTGTCAGTCAAAGATTGCATCTAATAAGAAGTATTCACAATTTAAATTACTTCCTGTTTTTTCACCTATCCAGAGGGCTGCAGCCACACTGCCTGCATGAGCCATCGTGATTCGGGGAGGGAAAGAGAACTTGGTGGGAGGGGAAGCCAGGAAAGTGCACTGGTACTGGACACAAACTTCTTTCATTGTAAATGGATGTTGGTTGTTGTCTTTGACCAAGCAAGCACTCATCTGGGTCCTGGTGAGCAAGTGTAAATCACCTTCATGTGCATGTTCCTGCTTGGGCCTGTAAGAGAAGATGGAGAGGTGAAAGGCTGTTCCTGAAGGTTGGATGTTGGACCAGCCTCACTCTGGAGGAGCAGGAGGGCTAGAAGAATAGCACAACTCTGGTACATGTGCATTTCTGCTTCTCTTGCTGCTCCCCAAGTTCAGTCATCAAAGGAACAAAATAAGCAAAACTAATAGCACTCTGGGGAGAGCAATGGGTTTTTCTGCTCTGCTGGCTGACTCCATTTGCTTAAAATTCTCCATGTCAGTGACAAACTTGAGATGCTCTGCTATTTTCCTCTCTCCTTTTTTAAATTGTAATGTGTAGAAATGGGAAAATGCATGACCACAAACACTGGGCTCTAATGGTTTGGGAACCACACTAGAAACTGCTGACCTCCCCTAAAATCATAATTGCATGCTGCCTGAGGAGTGATCACCCCTTAGACTGCACACATTTGTCTCTTATCAGACCTCTATGTATGTAGTGCCTATTGCAAGATCATTGGAGGCAATCTTGGAGGTATGTGAAGTTGCCAGCTGGTAAGTTTGTGGCAAACCAGAGGTGGTCCTTCTGTGTATGCTGCAATATCAAACTTCATTTCAGGAGTTTGTGGATATGAGGAGCTTCCAAGAGATCTGGAAGTGAACTGTATGCATTTATAGTGCAAAAATCTGCTATGGGAGGTTAATCACAAAGACCTCAGAGCATGTTCGGTAACACATGGATTGCTGGATCTGGAAGAGCATTTATTGGGAGATATGATTTCTGCTTGCCTTGTCACTTAAGCACCTGTTGTTGACTGGAGCTGGGCACAAGACACCAAACCAAGTGCTTTCTTTGACACAGTATGATTTTCTTACACATAAACTAACACTGAAGAAAACCAGGAGGACTGGCTCTGCTTCTTGGGTACCGTAGTTGGTATATAATAAACACAGATCAGCCCCAGCTGAGAGCGAGTGCTGGTATGGATTAAATGTCCTACAGTTATGGAACAAGTTGGCAGGTGTGTATTCCTTGTGCAAGCCACAGTCCTGGACTTTCCTGATCCAATATGTACATGTATTTGATTTCTCATATCACTACTACTCAAACAAGTTTGACTGTAGCCAAAGAAGGTAATAATAACGGTGTTATCTGCTGTGGCATTTCAGCTATATGCAACTTTTGTGTATATTTCTGAAAGGGGAAGGGCCAGAGAGAAGTGGATGGGAAAGGAGGAAGATGCATCTTCACCCTACCAGAGATGATCAAATCAATAGTTATGTGTGGGAAATCACAACTGTCTAATTAAAAGCTGAGTTAGACCTTGCGTGTGCTGCAGCTGCTGTTCCTCCATTGGTTTGGGGTAATGTTCTCAAGCCATGTGCAGTGGATCAGTCCTTTTGTCCAAGCAAAAGTCCTTTTGTCCCTCTTTCACTCTGCAATACATAAGGATGTGTATTTGAACATGCCAAGGACAGTGTTCAAAATCCATATTTGTCTTGAAAAGAGAGAGTACTAATGATTAGAAGAGTAGGAGGATGAATCTTTACTAAAGGTACAAAGTCGATAAAGAGACTTGCAGTGACCTGAGTATAGGTAAAGTTGACCTATGTGAGAATAGAACAGAAAGAATGAAAGGAAAACAAGTTAGAGGAAAAGGCAGCACTAAAAATACGAGCTGCAGCCATTAGCTGCAGTTCTGTCAGTTGCTAAAGTGCCTGGGCAATACTTTGACTTTCTTTATCTCCTGTGCTAGGGTGTACAAGCACAGAGGAAAATCAGCCTGTGACCTAGTCTTGCTGTGTACAGAAGTTGTCTGTTTTCCTGAACTGGGAAATTGAGACATGGAGCTGGAAAATGTGCTGTTATAGGGCTTGAGTTAGAGCATGTCTGGGGAAAGAAGAAAGATCTTTCGGGCTTGTGGCTCTGTTGGCTTGCTTACCACTATAGTGATTTTGTTGCTGTTGTTGTCTGACCACACTTCAGTTGGAGATCATGATTCACTGTTTTATGTCATCGCAGCAGCTCCACACACAGACGTGTAGGGTAAGAGGAACTGTTAAAAAGAGAATCCAACCATTTAAGTCCTTCATTACCCAGCAGCCTTTGTAACTCTTGGCTTTATGTATTCCAGGCTGATGGACTTCTTACTGGGGACCATAAAAGAGTATTTGGGTGATCTGCAAAGTAGATCCAAGAATATTATGCTTTTTTTTTTTTTTTACATTTTTCATGTCAAAGATTCTAGTTACACAATGGATAGGGTGAAGGAAGGAATTTTTCACCATGTGACTTGGAGATGCTCATGGGGATTTTTCTTGCTCTGCAGTGATGGCAAGGGATCAACAGTTAGGATATGTAGGAATGTCATACTCAATTAATTTCCTGAAATTACACTCTGAAGTTGTGTTTTGAAAATGAATTAATATTGGTGAAAAGCACTGATATCCTTGGATAAAGGGCAACAGAGAAGAACACATTGTTATTATTAAACTGTTGTAGAAATCCTCTCTTTGGCTTTGACTGAATTATTGCAGTGAGTTTCCTTGGTGATGCGACGCAGGATTTACTGGAGTGTTTGTGCTGTATAATTGAAAATGACACTACCTTTATTAAACTGTGGGACTCTTAACTATTTTCTATGCTGCAAAGCTGGTTTGCAGCATATTCTTACCAAGCATCCGAAGATAGCAGAGTGGAAGCTGATCAGACCACCACTATGGGAGGTCTAAGTTAAGAGCAGGCTGAGGGCAAAAAATACACATCTTCCTTGACACAAATGAGATAATAGATGGATAATGAATGTAGCTGAAGTCTCAATTAACCACTCATAAATTGTTGCCCATTGATAACAAAGGAAAGAGTGAAAGTGCTTCCCCCTCAAACTACAAACATAAGGCTCAAGGTGAAGAGATCTCTATGTAAGTCATCAGTTTATAACCAGCTTTGATGGCACTACCTGAAAGCTGTCATCAACAGCTGTTCATTTATCTACATAAAACAAGTTAATGATTCTAGTCCAGGTTTTCTTATATAGGTTGTCTGCATCATAACAAATCTCATCTCAATCAGTGCTAATTGCTGCTCCTGACAGCAGTCTCCCAAGAGAGTCTTTAGGGAGCAAGCAGGCTGTGTTGGTCAGATCTGATGGGGTCACACACATGTAGGAGTCAGTTACAGGGCTTGCCTTTCAAAAGTTGTCAGTCTGGCATTAAATACAGTGAGTACTGGATACTAATATCATGATTTGAATGTCTTACATACCTGAGAAGTTAGAGGGCTCAGATTAAAGGTGTCTAGCTTGTTAATTGTTAGTGCAAATTATTAGGCCATCTTTTCAACAATGCTCTGTTCTGGTACAGCAGGGTGGCAATGTGCTCTGCAGCTGAACTCTATCTTGTGGCAACACTGACCTAGGATGCAGTAGGACCCTTAAATTTGGAGTGACTGCAGTGCAGTAGCTTTGCTCTCTGCTACTGGGTTTTACTGGTGTTCCATCTACCTGTGCTGTCTGATAAAGAAATTACAGGACTGAAAGCTTATTTGTGTTCTCCATGTATATGCTGATTTTGAAAAAGAAATTACAGCTTCCAAGAATATAATTATTCCCTTGTCAAATTAAATTGAGTAAATTTCCTTCTCTTAAATCAGGTTTGATTTTTTTGTAAAGACTACTCAGTCCTACAAATATCAGTATAACGGGAATATAGATACACTTGTCATTGAATGTGGATCCTCTTTTGGCTACACGAACTTGATTATATATCCTAGTGGATCCCATATAGGAAGTGCTGGTTCCCTTAAATCAAAATGTCTGCTGTTTTTCCACACCATTAAGAAAAAACTAGGAGTCTGATTAACAGTGGGGCTGAAGGCCTCTTTCACAAAGACAAGAGACACTCTGCAAAGAAACCAACAGGTATGTTAAAAATTGATAACGGTATGGCACTGATGATTTGCAATTTCTTATTCTGGGACGGGATGGAATAATAGTTATTTTATGTATTATATATAAATGTATTATATATTATTATATGTAAAGTTATAATATATAAAATATGTATATTATGAAGAAAATTTAAATTATTCCCCTATTCAAGTAAGAAAATTCTGTCCTCACAAAACAGATAATTTGATTTCAGGTATTGAAATTATTCAGTGTTTGACTAGACAAGAAACAAATTTGTTCTGTTAGGCTTTAAAATGTAGCAGTTTCTTTATTTTATGTTTCTCCCTAAACCTCTCCTTGCCACCCTGGAAAATAATGGTTTAATATAGTGCTTAACTTCACAGTAGTTCACAGCAGGATAGATGTAGCAATGGGATGAGCCCTATATTTGTAAAACTAACAGTATTGACTTGGCAGTCTTTCCATGATGGGCTAGACCCTTACTCAGAGGTTTGTGAAATTACTGAGGTGTCAGATGCAGGTTGGTGTAATCCATATCAGTACAGATGAGGGCAGAGGGTGAGCTGAAAGGTGATACTTTGCTAGTGATTTGCTTATTATCTACATCTTCCCAGTGTTTCAGGAAATGCAAGCCTAGGAAGAGATGAAGAAAAACAGCTGGATGAGTTAAGGACAAGGAACTAGAGCAGCCATAATGGCCAGGTCCTTGTGTGTGATCCAACAGAGAATTAGTGTGAAAGGACAGTATGAAAAGCAACTGAATGGGCTTAAACTAACAGTGTTTTGTTTTGTATTGTTTTTATTTCTCTGACAATTTGTTGAGCTCTCCCCTTGGGTTTTTTATTTTCCTTTATGTTTTATTTTTCCCCTTGTAATGAGTGCTTAGGAAGGTTACAAATGCCAAGAACTGCAGCATATCTTATGTATCTATTCCATCTAATCACAAGCCATGTACAGTTAGAAAGCAGAGCTACAGCTGCTAATCCCTTCTGACTTCCAGATGAATTGAAATGCTCGGCTGATACATACTGGGTCACAGGTTCATCTCATTCACAGAGAAAAGTGAGTACAGTCTGCAAACAAACCATCAGCTGCACAGTTGAGCCAGGCCAGATTTATTATTCTTTTTCTTCCAGGTCACCAAGTCATGGCAAATTGCTTCAGAGCCCAGTGGCCTCCATCCAAAGCCTGCCTTCAGTTTTGGAGGCTTTTATGGGATTTACTCATGGTTGTACCCAAGTGACAGTTAAATGTCGTTCAGGAGCTTGATGTAAAATACACTGAGATCCACTGAAAAATCTTCTGTTTTAATTTAGACTAGCACAAAGTTTTAATTAAGTTTTCAAGTCAGACTCTACCTGCTATTAGCTCATGAAGTTGGCTTTGTGACATCAGTATTGCATGAGACATTACATCAGTTAAATGTGGCTGGATTGCATTGACTTGTTCTTGCACATCTATGTACTCTGCATAATGCTGAGATGTCTGCTAAAGTTTTCTTTCTTCCTGGAGATATCTATTTATACATTCTGTCACTACGCATACACATGTATAGTCTGCTTACAATTATTTGGAACTGGTGATTTCATATCCAAGCATGCAGCACATTTAAACTGTTAACAAATTTAGGAAGCTATATTCCTTTTTGACTCCTTATGCCCAGAGGAAAGAATAAAAGGAAAAATATGTGCATTTTTGAGTAGGAGAAAAAAGGATTGCTCTCAGGAGACTTTCTCTTCAGATTCTATGATAAGTAATGCTATTGTCAATTATTAGGTTATTCAGAAATTAGCTAAAAAAAATGCTTATTTTAACTTCATTCTTTTTTTTGGATTGATGTAATTTCTAATGCTGTGAAAACACATNTTTCAGCTAGATGGAAAATTGATGTCAATTAAGATCACAGTAAAGATTAAGGACTTCCCACCCTGGGTCTTCATCTGGAGAGAAGTACACAAGAAACTTTTTAAGTAATGGGAAGTTTCCCCACAATACTTTCTTTGGTACCTTTAGTATAAGTCACCAATTGCTGAAATAAGTTTTTTTTTTTTTATCTGTTTTCATAGCATAGTACTAGGGACTGTAATGAATTAATGGATTGATATAGAATCATAGAATGACTTGGGTTGGAAGGGACTCTTAAGGACCATCTAGTTCCAAACCCCCTGCTATGGGCAGGGACACCTTCCACTAGACCAGGTTGCTCAAATCTGTGACTTAACACCTGTTCTCGGAAAATGTAGAGCATAACACAATTGTTTTTGTTCATCTTTTAATTTCTGTTAATTATTTAATAGATGTGTGACTCTTTCTTCAGTAAAATTCATCTCCCAGAATGAGAGATCAGTACAAAATGTAAAACTTACATTGATGGCAAAAGAATGGGATATATGTCTTGTAATTTAAACAAAAATGTGTGCCTCTAAAACAGGTTAAGTAGTTAACATCCTTCTCTGTGATATGGAAGTAACACGGCAATTCAATTAATCTATTTTAGGTATCAGTTTTAGAATGAATTGCCCTTTGAAAGCCACCTATCATTCCTTTGCAGGGAGAGGAAAATTGTATGCTAGGTTAAGAATGGATGCTTAATGTTTATACAGTTTTATACATCTTAAATTGGTGTATGAATCCTACCTTTGGTGTCTTTAAGAATTCTACATCTCTTCTTTAAAGAGCTGTAAGGGTTAGGGGTTGGATACCCATAGTTTAAAGAATTTGTCGTGAATTCTGTTACTTTTCTACAGGATCCAGAGATCCTGACTCTGTCCAATACTATTGGATGGATTTGCCAGCAAAGTAGTATGAAATTAACTGCACTGTAGTTGTGGGTCAACTAGTTTAGGTCTGAAACTTTAAAACAATTCTCACAGACAGGTAGTCACATGACAAAGGACTATTCCCTGGCATAGTATGGAGTGTTTTGTGTCTGCAAAAAATTACCCTTGTAGATTAATTTATTTAATTCTTTATTGCTTCAGCCTGATTTAGTGAATGGGCTCTACTCTTGCTAGCATGTGATGTGAGAGCTGAGGCTTGGATCTTTGTATCTAGGCCGAGGAATTCTGTGATCTGAGCATGGAAAAGTTGGTACCACAAGTTGAATGTTGAGGTACATAAAACTGAGCAGGTGGTTTCAGCCCTCACCTACATCGGCAGATCTCTGTCTGAGGACAGACACCATTTCTGGCACTAATTGCAAAATCCCCCAAGAGAGCCCTTCACGGGGAAAGAGAATAAATTGCTTCCTAAAGTTCAGCATTAAAAAGTGTATAGGGAGGCATCATAGGAGAGTTTTTGCTGCTCCTGTCTATAATAAGGTTAAAAGGTAACTTGATCACATTCTCTCAGTATCTCCAGGGAGAATATCAAATATGTAGCACAGAGCTGGGAGAGGGCTCATTAATTTTAGACAAAGTTGTAACAAGAAACAGTAGCTGGAGATTGAAACCAGAGGAATTAAAAATTAAAGTAAGATATTTTTTGTTTCTGATTTATTTATTTATTTATTTTTAACAGAGGTAATTAACAACTTGGGCTGACGACTCAGAGGAAATGGAAAGTTTTTTTCATCACTTTCAATCTTTAAATTGCAATGAGATTTCTTTCTAAGTGAGCAGATTTAACCACTCCAGAAGTTATTGAGCTGAGTAGAGGAATTCCTGGGTGAAGTGTTGTCATTAATATTACCAAGACTTTGAGGCCACATGACAATTGTGGGCCTGTTTGGCCTTAAAAATCTATAAATAGCTGTGTATAATATAGCCTTTCAAGGCCATTTTGTTGAATGGTTGAGTTCTTATGATATTTTACTTGCACATTTCTGCATACATGTACACTTCTTCCAGGCTATTTGTATAATTCTCTTAAGCTCAGTTTTAACTGCACCATAAACAACTGCCTTCCTAACACTGCTGCTGAAAATGAGCAAAATTGAGGAAAAAGCACAGATTGTTGTGGCTTTTGTTGTAACTCATTCCCAGGTCTCTCTCTGAGACTCTTTGAATGGCTTCCTAACAGATAGCAATGTGTCTTAAATCCACATCTTCATAGGAAGAAGGTATTCATGTCTCTGGGGCTTTTCTTGGTCTGTCCTTGTAATTCCTAGATTTTCCTTGAATTGTCTTTTCCCTGTAAATCTATAAGCTCTTTCAATGACATTTTTCCTTCTCCATGGGTTCATATCTCTGGCCTCAGTCCAATGAAGATCTAAATGATCTCCTTACACACTAATCAATTATCTGCACTTGCTATCAGCTGCAGGTGGAGATTCTGCCATGCTGCGGAGGATGAGCAGAGCAAAGAGCTCACTAGAGCAGGAAAAGGGAGATGAGATAAAAATGAGAGATCTGTTTAGCACCCGTATCAGGAATCAACGCTCATTTTCATAATGAATTTGCCTGTGTTCGTCATCACTGCAGCCTTTCATTAGAAAGATGACAGCTGAGATTTCTGCATCTGCCATTTCCATGGTATCCCCAGCAGTAGGTTGCTCAAGCGAAGATCTCTTACTTTAATCACCCTTGTGAAGTGTTGGGTTGTGGGTGGGACTGGGGATGTTTCTGACAAGATAGGGAAGAGGAGAGAATGAAACGAAAGCTTTCTGTGCCTACAGCTTGTCAGCTTAGCACTAATATATGTGCTCCTGAACTCTTCTTAGCTCACTTCTTTATTGATTTATTTGTATACATGGTACTTCATGATGAAGGAATACTGTCCACCCTTCCTCCTGAAATATAGCTACTTCTGCGGTGGAGTGTGATGTGTATTTAGTGCTAACCAGATAAATGATATTTCAGAAGCAGATGAGGGGAAAAATGTCAGATTTGGCTAAAGTATAGAGGAAACTAAGGAAGTAGAAACATTGCCACATCATTTGTGGAGCCCATCTAAACAGTACACAAAAACAGTATTCTCACGAGGCTAAAGAGGTTTCATATGTGTCTAGCTTAGGGAAGTACAAATCTGGGCTTTTTAGCCACACACTTCAAGATTTTGATATTCTTAGTTCACAAAAAATAATTCATCTTTCAGGAAGGGTAGTGGGAGAGACCACTGGGCTGAATAGACAGCCAGCTTACCTGCCAGTGTTGTACCTTGGCAGCAGCCAGGAACTATATGTAATCAATGTGAAGGAGCACAGCAGTGCAATTGTTTTTCCTGGCTGCACGGGATTTATCTGATGAGTCTTCTATTGTCTCCTTGGTAGCATAAAGAGTTAAAAAGAGGCTTTGAAAAAAGTAGTGGTTATGTGTAGATAGAAACTAGCAGTGGATGCAAAGTGGCTTCACTTAAGAGTAAAAGACACAGAGACTTTGCTTTGTATGCTTCAACTTTTCTAGTCTTAGAAGGCATAAGTACCGGGGGAGGTCTCATATAAAGTGGAAACAGAAATGATTATCTGTTTATCTTGCTTTCCTTTCAGAGCGGAACAATGAAATCAGCAGAACACTCCTTCCCTCCTTCTCTCTTCCTAGCAAATAAACCTTGTTTTAGAAAAATTAGAATGCATAGTGGATAAAGGAAGGTCACCTAGGTCTTGGATCTGCTTCCTTTATTAGTAGCAAATTGGCATGTAGTGATTGCTCCTTCTAGTATCAGTGCTGGAGCATTTAACTAGTCAGAAGAGCTTACAGATGCCACAAGAGAAAGCCAGTGATGCACATAATATATTGCAGGAATCATAAATAGCTGAGACAAGTGCTGGTTATTGCTTAGTTCAATATTGTTGTTTAATAGGAACTCTAAATACACTCTGCTGGGTTAAATATTGTACTATTAACTCCAGAGATAATGATCTTTCTAGATTGAATGAGGGACAATCATATTACGGTGTGATGCATTTCTTTGAGCTCCCCATATGTGAGCAGGGTAATTGAGGGGACAAGCAATTCTGTAAGCCATCCTGAGGGTCAAATTCTCTTATTGTACGGGCTTACCCATTCCCAGAGAGGTCAGGAGGACTTGCTCTACGAATATAAAAGCATTAGATGATCCTGCTTTGTATATTTGTAAAGCACCCATGAACCCAGTGTCCCAGGCTGTGGATATTATCAATCTGTAACTAATTATATCTATTCCACAAGACTTGCATAGTTGTTTCAAAGATAACAATTTATCTAGGCTTTTCCCTCATCCTTTCTTATAAGTAACTTTAAATGATGAAATTAGTTGTCTTCATGTTGATCTTTTTCTCTCTTGTCTAAGTGAGCTAGAATTAAAATAAAAAAGGACTCAGCAGAGAAAGGAGTTCTGTTTCTAAAAGAGCAGTATCATCCCTGGAAAATGTCCTACCTTTAAACCCAGCTGACTAGTTCAATGACAGCATAGATCACATAGACTGTCAGAGGAGAAGTTTTTATGATATATAGTGATCCATTTTTAGCTGGCCAAACAAAAGAGAAACCTGGCGGATGAAAGAAATGCCCACAATTGCAAGCCACCATTGCCTGCAACAGTCTAATCACTCTCCTTATATTGTGCATTTGGTACTGGAGTGCTCCTCTTTTTCTACTCCTCAATTCCTGTTTTGTTCAGTGCTGTATCTAAATGTTTCCTTTGAAGGATTCAGAGTTCCTAGGGAGAGGAAATTACATGATTATACACGTGTGTGTGTGTGTATATATGTATATAACACAAATATAAAATCAATAACAAAGCCAAACTTTGTGTAGGCTTTTCTGTTCCTGTCTGAGATTAAACCCTTTACCCTCATTATGCTTTTGCTTTAAATTCAGGACTTTTAGATAGCAAATTGATGCTAAATTGACAGGCTACCAATGGCTGGTATTGGTGGTCAGGAGAGACTTGCATCTCACTTCTGTTATCTCTACTCAAAATGACCATTTTAATTTGTATGATGGTCATTCCAGGTCTGCAGAAACTCCACACAGACCTATTGAAAGAGAATTGTGTTGCTTAGTTATTTGAACCATTTCCTAACTTTTTGTTTTAAAACTCAGAACTTTGTGAATCTCCAAGTTGCAATTAAATGTCATTTACCTTAGCTGTTCTGGTGTTTTCCTGAGTAACAGTGGTAAATCCGGAATGATCCAATAAGGACTATAAACAGTTGTGTAAAACTTAATTTATACTAATCTATTCTGCAGAATGACCTCTGCAAATCTTGCTTATTGGCAGCATTCTGCACTTGTACTTATTCCCAGGTTTTGTTTTTTCTTTTTTCTTTTCCCTTTGAAGGTCATCTTTAAGGCAGGTTGTATTTTAGGCCTATTCCTTCATGGAGATAAGGATTTATTTTATTGCTTATAAAGATGGGTTATATGCTTCTGATTTGCTTGCTGGTATCTTTTTAATTTCATCATGGGAGACTTGCCACTGGATGCACTGTGATTTTGAGTCCTAATTTTATTGTCTAGGTAAAAGGAGAAATTTGAAATGTTTTCCACTGAAATGTAAGGATGCTTTTGATTCATAAGCCATGTTGCTGCCTGTGAAACTACTTGCAAAGTAATGACTGTAAAGCTCTGGTGGATATATCCTAGTGTAACTGTTGGGTACGTAAATCTTCGTATGATTGTCAGCTATAGAATGATGCAATGGTAAAGACACAGTAAAAGTATAGGCTTGTTGGTATGTGAATGGGAAGATTCAGAGATTCCTTAGCTAAACAGCAACTCATTTTGGACATCTTTGCAATGGCTTATGAATTCCTACTGGGCCCCCTTTATTCCTATATCTTTTTTCCAATTTTTTTAGTTTTTAGATTTGTCTTCATTCACAGAAATGGAACTAATCAGATTGGAGAATATATTCATTTGCAATGAATATTCAATACAATATATTTTATTCAATTCAATGACAATATATTCATTCCACAATGCAGGATAACCCATAGCAGAATCCAAGAAGATAGACTCTGAACCACTTGCTTGCATTATTTGAAAACAACAACAACAAAAACCCTTGTTCTTTATTGAATAACTGTAACGTAGTATAATATACAGGATCATAATATGAAGAAGCATCAACCATCCTTATAACACATAAAATAGAAATTATGGGAAGTTATTGAAATTGCTATAGAACAGATACTCCTTTCTATGAATGGAGTAACTATTTACACTGAAATAAATGTCTACCAACCTGAACTGACATCATAAGGTAGCATGCCAGCATTTATTCTTCTGTGAAATATGAAAAACAGTGAAACATTCTCCAGTCATTTTGATACAAGAATAAAGAAAGAGCACATGGAGCCAGAGCTGTGTATATATGCTGGTGGAGGAGTCAGTTGTCTAGTAAAACTAAGCACTCCATTAAGAGCAATTATAGGTCTGACTTTTGATGTGAATGGGATGTTTTGTTGTGTTTAAAACTAGGACAGAAAAAAAAAATATTCTGAGCAACTGTAGTTCCACTGGTCTGGTCTCTGCTGTGTATAGAGGCTTAGAACATATCTGGAGGAAAAGAACATGTAAAGGCCTGGGTATAGGTAGAAAACAGGGCAACGTACAACCCAGGTTTGCTAAAAGTTGGTTATATAAAGTAAATGTGACTGACTATTTCTTTTGTAAAATAAACATTCCTCTATACAAGGAAAAGGCAGATCCCTATTTTTCGTGTCTTCAGTAAAACATTTGATATAGGATTATGTAAAGAGTTGTGAGTTAAAAAGAAGACAGGATTGAAAAATGAGGGAAGTACTAGATAAAAGAGAATATTGAATGGGGAAAGGTTGGACTGGAAATAGGCTACTAGCTAAGTTACCTAAGGACTGTTCTCAGGCTCAGTTTTGTGTAATATTTTCATTAGGGACTTTGGTGCAGTAGGAATTTGATGCAATTTGCTGATGGTACAATATTTGGAGACAGGCGTGCAGATGAGCATTGGGATATTGTTCAAATGAACTCAATGACCTTCAAAAGAAAGTAATAGAAATGGAACAAAATTCAAGCTAGCAAAGGGCAAGTTCATACACTTAGGGACTAATCATAAGATTTTTCACATTCAGACTGGGAACTCTGCAGTGGAAATGACAGAGGAGGAAAAGGAAATGGATTTGCTGAACAGCACATGACTGTAAACCCTCATCTTGCAGTACTTTAAGAAAGACAAGTAGAACCTTTCAGCATATCCAGATAAGTAATATCCAATGGGGGCAGAGAAATCTGAATTTCATGGCACAAGACAGTGATACACAGCAAATCATTGCATAGTGCCAAGTGATGGTGAGATCATCTGGAAGACTGTGCTGAGTCCTGGTGGCTCCTAGAGAAGAAAGCTGCAAGGGCTGGGACAGCTGCAGGTGAGGTCTAACACGAGGATGAGTTAGGGAAAACTGACACAGGCTGTTTTGACAGCCACGGCAAAAGCTGAGGAAGGTCTGGGAGGAGGTCAGGGAAACTTACTCAGGCTGGACTTGTCCTGCATAAGGGGCATGTGGACCAGAGCTGTTGAAATTAACATCTTTTTCTGTCCATCTGAGAAGGTGTGTCCTGCTGCATGCCAGCATACTGGGTCCGTGTGACAGCAGTGGTGGGAGATGCACACCCTGCAATGGTGAGACTGGGGTGCACTCTCTGCTTTCCTGTCTTGGGGAGAAAGTCATGATCTGGGTATGGTAATTCTGACATCTGGACAAGTAGGGTACCACAAGTGCAGTGGACACAGGAAATAATGTAGGTGCTGACAGCTGTACTAAATGAGTGGTATTAGGGTTGGATCTGCTCCTCTAAGACAACTTCCCATGCACTGTTTTTATTCCCAGTAATTTGTGCTATTAACTTTCATCCCTGGGGGCATCCTATGGTTCTGTTCTAAACTTCTACTGCCTCCAATATCACAAGTCTCGGGATGCATGCTGGACCCAACGTATTTCTGGTCAACTGCCAGACTGTGTCTGAACTCAGGCACTACATATGAATATTTATATAATCATGGGAAACTTAATTTTATGTTTAAGTGTGCTATTGAACATCATGAGTCAGCTCTGTGATCTGCTATCTGGCACCACCTAAGATGTCGAGCTGCTATGTCAAAGGTTTCAAAGAGGTACACATGATTTCAGTCTAAGTCACTTCTACTGCTAGAAATTAATTAAACATTATCAGAGCTTGATGACTATCAGTCTCTTGCTATAATTAAGATACAAGAATTACACAAAAGTTTCCACCTACTGGGATAGGCAAAATCTACTGTTACTTGATCTTTTTCTGGAGTAAACTTTTAGGCTTAATGATAGGATAAAATTCAGTGAAGAGAAGTGCAAAACATGGTATGTACGAGAAATTCAGTTGTACTAACACTAAACAGAAACTATCTGGCTCAGCAGCAGTACTCCTAGGAAGAACACGATATGGGGCTACGAAATAAGGCTTAGCAATGCAAAGCTCTGGGGGGAAAAATCTTCATTCTCATCATGAACAGCAACTTCACAGAGAAGAGATGCGGGATAGCTATGCATTTTCTTCTAGCTCTTTCAGGGCTTCAGATGATGGAACACCATTGTAGGACAGTTTAGGATGAAATAGGCCTCTAGAGGTGCTGTCATGTATGAAGTTTTTGGTATCAGATATAAAGAATCAAGCGATGGGAGCAAATTTTGGAGGAGGACTGCCCAACAGATGCAGTGAAAAAGAACTGTGAGAAAAGGTTGAAAATTTGTCTGTTCTGTCTGGAAAAGAAGAGACTGAAGGGGAGCTGTTGTTAAAGCTTTTGAGTACATATGGATTGTTATAAAAACTGATTACTATTGTATTGATTTATATATAATGATTGCTGTCCACAGGCTGTTGGACAAGGAGCAGTTGGTTGAAATAGCAGGAAGGGAAATTAGAGATGTATACTAAACCATGAATTAGAAATATATTTTTACATCTATTTCTGGGGTGATTTAGGTAAGCTATGTCCTGCCTCAAAGTAGGGAAGAGGGACATCTAGCCAGAGAATTTTAGGATTCAGAGCAATTTATAGTAATGGAGGACATGACCAATAAAGTAATGAGCCTGAAAATTCTACTGACGATTTTATATGATTGCATGAAACTGGGACAATTTCACTATTTCCAAATGTATTAGGATTCTCAAAGTGTGATAGAGACACTGATCATGAAGGATTTTGTATTTATTTTCTTCTGGAAAACTTCCCTTTCTGTTGTTAATTAGGTAGGCAGCTTGCTGACGCAATGCATGAAGCAAACATGCAGACACAGGTCCAGTGTAAAAATCAATTTCCAAAGCCAAGGAGTATCTCATTTATAATCAGGCACTGTGTGTTAGTAAAATTAAGATGAAATACAGCTGCAAATAGTTCAGGACAGATAATCATCTGATGAAATCAACAGAATTTCCCGCCTTAGGTAATTCTGTTTTTAATAACTTGGTATTTCAGAATGCTGTAAATCTTTGGGATGATGCTGCATCCTTGGTGAAAGTCAAGGAAATGAAAACATCATGTACAAAAAGTGTGTACCTTACTAGTTCATTGAATCAAGTCTTAGAGCTATTAAGAAAGACTCCATAACTTAAAGAAAATGCCACTGTTATGATTACTTGCTTTATTCTTGGAGGACCTGTCTTCCCTAGAAACCTGTTACGAATTCATCTCATCTAAATGGATAGGGAAAAAGACATAAACAAAGAATTTCTTCCACTAGATGAAATTCCTTTTTAACTTGGGAGAGACAAGTTAACAGGTATGACAGCTAACTGTGGAGGAGGAAACTCCATTTATGACATCTTCCGTATGGCAGAGATTTTTCTAATGGTTTTAGAAGATCCCTTACAATTAATTTGAGGCAGATGACTAACTCCCATAGACAGCTTCCAACACATTCATCTGCCTTTCCAGGTAATTGTACAGGTGATATTTTTTCTGATCTTTTATTTTTTCTCCAAGGTAGATCTATATTTGATTACTACAGGTTTTTATTCACTTGGGAAATTTGTACAGCAATTCAAATCACAACCTGCACTTAGAAATGGCTAGTGCTACCCTGGCAGAGCCAGATCTGCAGCACCTGCTTCTCTACCTATTTCTTTCAGCACTCTAGCATGCAAAGCCAGAGCAAGGGTCTTTGCTGGCATATAGATTTGGTTTTCTTCCATCTTTCTGCAAACATCTGAGGGTAAAGCATGTACCAGTTTGCACAATGATCTTATAATGGTTGATTCAGATTCATCCCAGTGCATCAGAGCATATGGAGCAGAGAGGCAGGGTGAGGGCAGTGCCTTGCAGAGTGACTCCCAAACAACATAACTTGGACATCCAGACCAGCAGGCAAGTGCTGATGAATCCTGAAGGCAACCTAATGATTTTTGTTTGGGAAGGGGCTGGCGAATGATGGATTTGAGGCTGGACCTCCCATCTGTTCCCGATTCATCTTCCACTGAAGCTAAAGAATGAAAATGAGCAACTAGGCAAAAGTTTCATCCAGCCGTCTGGGGATCATGTCACCAAGCCAGACGGCAGTAATTTAAATTTCCTCTCTCATACGACCAGTGTACAGTGGCAGAAATTTATTGTTTCTTCATTACTAAGGATTTACTAGATGCTTGATTGNGGGAGCAATGTTTCCTTCTTTGTAAATGTGACCTTTTCTATCTGGGTATTTTTTAGCCAGCTATATTTTGCTTGTATGAGACAAATGTATGGAGAGGACACATTACAGAGAGGACAAAGTCCCAGTGAAGGATTAATAAGGACTGTCCTGCATGGTGAGGAATTCTTAGCTGTGTCATTATCTAAATTTTCTTGTAGAATATTTTCATGGGGCTGTGATGTAGCACCAAATGGCTGTAGAAAATCTCCAGATTAAACTGAAGGGGGAAAAAAAGCAAGAAATTGGAGGGGAAAAAGAAAAAAGACCAGATCCTTAATGGTTAAATTAGTGATGCTTGCTTAAATGTAATGACACTTACATCCACAGAAATACTGGTCACATCAATTGCAGCTGGGGACATGGGGCTGTGGGAACACAGACCCCAGGATGACACGAAGCATGTACGGAAGACCAGTCTGTTTTCAAGCAAAGTGAGTGCTTCTTGTTTTGCAAAAGGGCAAATCTGCTGTAGATTACCTCTAATTAGCCTCCTGTCTCTATGGTTGCAAGTGAAAGTGTTGTGGTTTTTTTGTTTGTTTATTTGTTTGTTTTTTAATGCTGTAAATCTCTTTTTAGTCTGTAAAAATCTGTCATTTATTTTTAAAGCAGCTGTGGTTTTCCTATAGGTAGACATCTGCTCTGTTTGGTGTATCAATCTAACACATTCATGATGGCTTTTCCCACCACCTTGCTATGCAATCACCTCTTTTCAAATCAGTTGTAGTAGTGAGAAGAAGCAGGAAGGAAGGCATCTTCGGAACCTATTATGGTTAAGGTTACTACATGTATGTTGGCTATTGGAATTAGGTGAAAATACAGAACACCATTTCTCAAAAACATTTTAAAATAACATTATTCCTTACAAACCAAACAGGCTCGCTATGACGTTCAAAGAAGCAGGAAAGGAAAAAATCCAGACAGAACATATATAAGGTGAGTGAGTTATTTATTGGAAAACTGCTCTTGGAGAGTCCCTTCTAGTGGCTCCTAATCAAATTGGGAGGATATGTTACATTGGGTGTACAGGGAGCTGCCTTAAGACTGGTACTATTCATTATTTTTATTAGCATTATTAATAAAAATAATAACTTATTAATAAGTTTAAAATATTAATTTATTAGCATCTTCTGTGGTGTAGGGAGTATGGCTTGCTGATGGCATGAAACTGGGAAAGTCTGCAGATGCCACAGACATTAAGGAGAATTCAAAATGATCTTCATAAATCAGAGGAACTGTGTGCAAGAAAAAAGTCTGTGATTCAATAAGAGCAAATGAAAAGTATCACATAGAAGTTGAAGGTTACCTGGCTTAGCAGACTTTCTGCCGGAGTGGATCTAAGGCTTCTGTGAAGTTACAAACCAGTGAGCACCAGGAATATCACACTCTTGCAGAAACACCAGAGAGCTTTTACCTAAATGTTGGGGAAGAAGTGTTGTGGGTAAAATGCATTAAAAAACAAACAAACAAAAAACTCAGCTGCAATGATTGCTTTGCTTATGGGCTCCACACTTTAAGAAAAATGAGGGAAAACTGAAAACAGTCTTATGGGTAGGCATAGAAATGATCCCAGCATCTAAGAAGAGCCAAGCTAATGGATTATGGAAACTTCACTGGAGTTTGTAAAGAAGAGGTTAGAAAAAGTATCAGGATTGGTGTAAATATGTCTCGATGTCTTACTGGATGGTCAGGGAACAGACCAAATGAGATCTCAGAGTCATGCCCAGCCATATGGCTTCTGGATCTTTTTTCTACTGCAAGATGAATTTTCCTCACCTTAAAATAAAATAAAATAAAATAAAAAATTAGCTAAAAATCTTAAAAACTGCTTTGATCAGAAAACTGGAAGGAAACTATTGTTTTAGGAGGCAACAGAGGAAAACAGTGTTTTAGGAGACATCTATACCATTTATGGAATCACACAGGATAACCGTGCCTGATACCCAGACTTCAGGAATGAAAATGTCAAACCACATCCAATTTACATCATGTTATTTGTACCATAGTAATAACAGGAAAACTGAAGAGAAATCATGTCTCTAAATCAGAAGGTACTGTACAAACCAGGTTTGAACGAAACCTCTTGACCATTGAACAAGGAGAGTGTAGTGTGAAGGAGTTAAACAAGGGTAAGACTTGATCCTTAGACCAGCAAGCTAAGCAGTACACAAAAAGGTGTGAAGTGGCCTGTCCCTCTGCTCTCCTTGCTGGAGGAACCCATTTAGACTTTCTATCTAGAGCAACTTCTGTGGGTGATGCTGCTGCAGTGGATACTGTCAGTCACACCTCAAAGCTGCTTCTAATACAAAGCAGTCTTATCTTTTTCTAAAATCTTTCTATGTGCTTGAAGCAAAAACAAGATAAATTCATTTCTTGAGTCTAGCCTCTTGCTTAGACCTCCATTTTTTATTAAATAAACTTTGCTGTTTATAGCTACTATTCCTGTCTTTATCTATTAAGGCTGGGTAGGGTTGTGATGCTGAGACAATTTTGTGCCAGCCAACCTGGGAATTGCTTCACTCCTTTCACTACCAGCACAATAGCATCTGTTTTTCAGATGTGATGCCAAAAGAGAAACATACTCCTTTACTTAGGTATCCTGCAGAACCAAGATCAATTATACAAAATCCATGCTCTTGGGCTTTAAAGACTGTAGATACTGGGGATTTTGGAAATTAGATTGAAGTAGTTAAGTGTTGCAAATTTCCCCTCTTGAGTGGCTGTGGATTGATATGGCTGCTTAAAGGATTCTTTGGCAAATGGATTGCATTTCCTAGTGGGATTTGTGCTGTGAATAAATAAATTTCTGTAATCAACTACTGCTACTTCTGCAGCCTTCATAGCTTGCCTTAAAACTAAATGCACATGTATAAAAATTTCTGTCCATTTAAAATCAAGTAAGGCGTTGAACTGGAATGAAAACCTCACACCTAGCAAGAAAAAAGCATCTTTTTTTTTCTTTCTTTTGTAAATTTGTGAAATTTTTTAATACCTTGGCTTATTTAATGTTAACTAGGTGTCAGTCAAATGCAGAGCTGGCTTGCCAGTAGGAATGCTATGGAAATGAGAGGTAACATCTTGCAACATCTTGCATTTAAAGAGTGATATCCCCTCTGCTTTCCAAAGATGTGTAATTTCCTTTAAAACTGATGCTGTCACAAATCCAAGCAGCTCTTTTCTTTCAAAAAGAAACAGAATTAGGGAATGCCAGCCTGGAGGGGAAGGGAGCTTGAAGTTCCCTAGGCTAGATTATAAAAGGTCTTGAGGAATTATATTTAAGTTCATAGTTGATCTTCCAGAATAGTGATAGATTTAGTTGTAGTTTTGTTGTGTCTTTAGGGTTTGTTTTTGTTTCCCCTGATTTTTGGAAGACTTGACATTTTATATGCACCCTAAAGAAAAGGAACTGAAAATATGGTCACTAATTTCATCCTGAAATGGAAAGGAAACTCTTCTGAAAATATTATTTTTAATAGTAGAAGCTGTGATCAGGCACAGGCTTGGGGAATGTCCACAGTTGCAGTTTTGAACCCTAATAACTTTTGACATAAACAGGGTTGTCTGTGAGAAATAATTCCATGGTCTGTTGTACACAGTTGATGACGCACAACACCGAGACTGCACCACTGTTCCTCTTTAACTTTCTTGCTGTTCCTTGAGTCTTAGTCTCGTGATGTAACTTGGGGAGTTCAGTGCATGTCAATGTGAGAATTATCCGTGAGCTCATTTGTGCTAGCTCTTTGAACATTTCTCTTACACTTACAGCTGTTATAGAAACTGATCTATTTTCTTGACAAAGTTAAAGTAAATAAATGGTCCACCCACAGCAATATGTTGGTACACTTAGTATCTATCATTTTGCCATAGAAATTTTTGTCCTTTTACTTTTTTTTGTTCTTGTTCTCCATCCTCTTCCCAAGTCCCCTAGCCTAGAAGCAGAGTTTTATAGTAACATTCTTCCTAGGTGTGTCTCCACTTTAGAGAAGAGAATTATTTTTTTCTCCTTTAGGAAATAGAGCACCAATTTTCAGTTGTGCCACATTGTTGTGGCCACATCCACTGGGTGGTGTTGAAAGTTTCAAGCTTAAAATAAGAAAAAAATAAAATAATTAACAGTGGCATACTAGTTAGGTACAAGGTTGGGATTCAGTCCTAGTTCTGTGAAATAGACTGTTGTCTTCTCTCATGGAAGCAGGGTCAAGATGGAAAATAAAGGGTTTTCATGTCATTGGAAGGGGATATAATTGTATAATGATGTGATGCTTAGTTCTCTTCTGTCTTATCTCCCCTGACTTTGGGTTTGCAGGCTGGCTTTGTCTTGATTTTGTTCCTAAGTGTTTCAGCAATAAAGATCTCATTCTAAACCCCTCCATGTAACCACAATACTTCTGTTTCTCCAAATGGTCTATTACATTAGTTGAAGATATCTACTCCTTTTTCATTAACTCACTTAATAGTCCACTTGATTAAACAAAAAGTGCTTGCAGCATACACACACACACACGCAAACAAGTATATATAATCAGCTCAAGAAACCTGATCTTCACTTGCTATTTGTTTGTTTTTCGTTGAGTGAGACTGAAGCGTGTTAAAAAGCAGGGAATTGTCAGTTGTCACTACTCTGTCATGGTAATTTAGGAGTCAGCTGAGCTCAGTATCCCATCTGTGGTGAAGTCAAACCTGTGTTACTCGTTCCTGGGGTAAAATCTTAATGGGGAAATGGCAGGGGAACAACCCCTCTGCACAGAGGTTGCAGTGAAGACAGAAAACTGAGCAAATAGGGGAATATCTCAGTTCACTATCTGAACCACCCAGCAAGGGGGTTACTGCATCCCCTCTATTAATATAACCCCTTACTATTTATTCTCTGTCACTTTCCACAGAAAAACTCAAAGCTTTTGCCTACTCTCAGTCTAGGCTTTTGCTTACATCTTCATACTACTGTCATCTGTAAAGAGACCAGCTCTCATAGTGCTATCACAAGCCTGTGCAGTTTGGAGTTTGCCTTAAATCCTTGCTTGGAGTCTGAGGCTGTGGGAGCAGTTTCAGTTGTACAAAATGAGGGTTCCTAGCCCTACTGACACTCTAGACCTTGTGAAAAGTGTGCTGTGCGAAGACCCCATTGCTTTCTAGAGCTCCAACAACCTGGAAATGATCAGGCTTCACACAGTTCCTTTAAAAGATGGGAGTAAGGTATCTTGGCAAAGGTAAATTCAAAAGAGGATGACTGCATACAGAAGATGAACTGAGGGGACTATAGAGTGCAATGGAAGCTTTCTCTGCCTTGTATCTGCTTATGATGATCTTTCTTCGAGGCTGGGGGGTGAATGAGTGGTACTCTCTGATATTTAGAAGTGGTCTGAAAGCTGGTTTGAATACCTGAGGTAACCTCTGAATTATTGTATCCCCTGATGTGTCACCAGCCCAGCTTTCCATTCTGTAACAAGAGGGTTTGGGCTGGGTGCATCTTTGCCCAGCTAACATTGTCTGCAGATGAGTTTCTGGTCACCTTGTGAGCAAAGTATGCTTAAGAGGTTGAGCTGGTGTTGGCACATCCACCTGGCATGCCTCTTTAAATCCATTGTGTTTTGGCAGCAGTATCCCAGTTCTGGTGTTAAAGAGGTGTTGAAACGAGCCTTGAGGCACAGAGGACAGTGGTGGAAGAAAAGCAGCAGATGCCAGCAAAAAGAAAAAATGGAAGAAAGAAAAAGGGAAAAGAAAATAACATCAATGAGTTTTTGATGGCAGTACTTTTTGTTCAGCAATTAATATATCAACTACTGCCCACTTGGTATGGACTGGATGAAAGTCATAAATAACACCCTTGACAAATTAAACTCAATTTTCCCCAAGTATCTGTGCCCATTTGCAACCCCAGGAATTGTTCCCAGGTACAAATAACATTTTTTTTTTTTTTTTAACAGGGCATATTATGTCAGTATGCCTGCTCTTGAAGGATAGTTATTAAGGCTGGCTTCCCCATCCCACTGAACCTGTAATTTCACAAATAACACCAACTGTAGCTTCATCATAGAAGAAAGAGAAGGAAAAAGGCAGTGGAAGAGGGCAAGGGAGTAATTTCTATCAAAGAAACCTGATGGAGGCATTCTAGACCAAATTCTCAGCTGCTGAAGGATTGCACTGTTCCTGGCTGTTTCTGTGTCTTTTCCCCTCACTGAGGCAATGGGTGCTATGATTTGTCTAAGCTGTAGACAATGACTCCAAAGTGGTGCTCAGGTGTCAGTCAGGAGCACTTGAATTTGTCAGAAGAGTTGATTCTCCATCCTTGACTTATTTTATACTATCTAGCTATTTCTTCAGATGGGAAATCGAACTAGGCTGGATTTGCTGAAGCATGTGTTAATGTTAAGTTCTGTCCAGATGATCACAAGGTGGAAAAAATGAATGGCAAGCAAATGAATTCCTCCCAGCTTCATCCAGCTTGAAGGGAGAACTGCTCAAGCAGACCTTAGAGTGGACTATTTTTCCTTTCTTTTCCTCTTTTACCATATCTACTCCCCATCCCAACAGAATACCAAGCCAAGGTGCAAGCCAAGGTGGGACACTGGAGTTTGGACGTTCTCTGCATTGGTACCTTTGCTCTTCACATCTGTGTTCACAATAGTTTTTGGCAGAAATAGTATTACACCCCTTAGGCAGTGACATTACTCAATGAGGTAGTGGGATTAGCTAATGCAGAAGTTTTTTTGTTTTTTGTTTTCTTCCCCCCTGCCTTTATTCTTCTGTCTGGACTGTACTACCCCCTAACCTGCACAGTTTCTATTCTGAAGCTGCCTTGAGCCCAGACAACTCAGCTCATGTGTGGAGCTGATTTAGCTGACTTGTTGCAAACCCCCTCTTTACTTCTCCTCTGTTCTTATATACATTATACCCTCCATTTCCTGGTTATAATTTGAGCCTGTGTGTTGTTTTCATACTGCCTAGGTGACTAAGGCTCATTAGAATTATATTAAGTGTTTGAAATCACCTTGAGATGAGTTATTTACCTGGCTGAGAAGGATCTCAAAACACGTCTAGTTCCCAGCCATAATGCTCCCAGCCTATTCATCTGACCTCTCTCTCAGCCTGATGGGCTTATCCTGACCTCCAGGGCAAATTCTGCTGAATCCCTCTAAATGTCTGTAAAATAAGGTATTGCCTTAGGAATGTATAAACTAGGACCAGAAGAGACTTTTAGGTTACTCAGTGCTGTCCCCTGTTATCACAGGCAGCCATATCATTTAATTCCTTTCATAAACTTATCAAGGTTTTTCATCCTAAGAGTAGTTTGGCATTTCTAGGAGCCCCAAAAGAGATTTGAAAGGGCAAAGTATATCCAAAGCATTTGATGACAGTGACTGCACAGGCCATTGGAAGCAACAAGATTACAGGTTTCAGGAAAAAAAAAAAAAAAAAGGGTCATTCCTCTCTTCTCCCAAACATACAATACTAATAGAGTGCCATCCATCCTGTCCCATGGTTGTGCCCTTCCCCCCCCTCCCAGGCTGTTAGACTTCCATGGAGGCACCTCCGAAATATGATTTTTTCCCCCACTACACCCTGCTTAAAACCTTTATTTGACAAAGAGCAACAAGTCCCACAAAA
>VXAA01002548.1:293832-363366 GCA_013399115.1 Anseranas semipalmata | reverse complement strand
GGGGGGGATCATTCCATGCCTGTCCAGAAAGGGCAAAGCACATTCCAGCGGGTTCTCTGCATTTCTGGGAGAGGGATTTCCAGCGGGGAAAAGGGTTAGGAGAAGTCATAAGCTATACTGGGACATACTTTGCACCCTGACTATGATCCTGTATTTGGATCAAATGCGTAGAACGTGTAGAACTCCAGACACTTGCCCTTAAACCAGACCTAATTCTCTAGCATATTCCCAAAATGAGTAGTTATTTTTGCACCTAGACTGGGCTTATTAGCTGTAAGTGCTGATCAGCTTGAGTAAAGGGTGAAGAATTAATTCTTATAAATGCACTCTACTAGGCTGGAAAAGGGTACTGCTCTAGTGGATATTTATTCATGTTGGTGAGCAGCTATTTGGACATACTGTCCATGATTACTGCTGGGAGCCCACCACTGCCAACAGGATATCAGAAACAAGGTCAACTGAGCTACTTACTGAGGTAAGCATCAGTTTGGTATGAACTGTCTGAAGGAACAAACCTATCATTGGTGTAAGTAAGTGAGAATTCAAAGTTGTAAACAATACAGTTAGTAGTATTTGGTAGTAAGACCATATGATTTGCCACAGGTAAACCTTCCAATGTTACCATTAAGACTGACAGACTAGTTCCTTCTATGCCACAAAAGGATTTACAGTTCAAGAAGATATTGCTACTCAGTCCTATCTGACTCTTCCTTAAACTGGATCTCAAATACTCTATGTCCTAGACGGGTCCTCAGATTCCTCTGAATTTCCTAGGCTTCACATACGATATCCATATTTTCTCGTATGAAGACCATCATCCTGACATCAGTCCTTCTAAAAAGGAGCTCAGGGTCCCAGAAAAACAGTCTATTTTTCTTGGTATTTTAGGAAAGGACAAACATTATATATAAAGCTTTGAACACCCTCTGTGCTGAATCTTTCCAGGAGATGGGAAAAGCATGCTGTAAGCACTGCATGTACCCTAGGTTTCCATCAGGAATGCCAACACGATCACTCCATAACCCTTCTTTAAGGTCATGCTACCACCAGTGGAAGTGGGCGACTATCTTGAGCTGGAATTTCTGGGAAGAATGGGGCGATCCACCCTGTTAACATGGTCAGTGGCACTTTTGTATAAATATGATAATATGATAACAAACAGGTAGGATGTTTTGGTACCTATTAACATGGGTATCTCTAAAGCCACTGAGAGACCAGTATTGATTCTGGGGAATGTGAAATAAGCATAAATAACACAAAATTAAATAGCCCAGTTTATTCTTAGATGCATTACTGAAAAGTGTCCAGTTCTGAGGGGAATTATATGAGAAGACCCTTAACTCCTACTTCAGAAGTGATGAGGTTGTGCTGAACACCAGCACAGTGCATCCGTAGCTGGAATGTACTATGCCTGTGCTGGAAGACTGCACTGGAACTATCTATTACATCCCTCTGAAAAGCATATTAAAAAGGGAAGAAGTTCAACCAAAGAGGAAACCTGGTCAGGGTAGTCTCAGGGACAGAACATGCAGGTTATAGGAAGCAAAACATTGGTCCACATAGGATATTTTGGGCATTCATTTGTGGATCAGAAAAGACTGACTATGAATAGAAAAAAAAATGACAGAAGTGAGGCCTCTGCAGATCTCACTGGGAATTTTTATTTGGTCACATTTGAAGGTTAGTGTCCCTGGACACTACTCCCTACCAGGATTCTCAGCCTCTGGTTTAATTGTGCTTAGGGAGTTTCACAATGAGGCATTTAAGCTTTGAATTTTAATTAGTATCTGTCGTGACTTGCAGCTGGATTTTCAGAGCAGTGAAATATCCCCCTTCAGCACATCAGAACTGAGTGCTGTCTCTTTGATGCAAAACAGACTGTAAGGCATGGGGTCTGGTTGCCAACTGTGCAGTCTATGTCAGGCCATTTAAGTAAATACTTATGCCCTATTTGACGATAAATGCCTAACTCGTTGCGTGAGGGCCTGGAAAAGCCTTCTACTCCCTGAAAGATCAAAAGAACTACAGAACCACAACTGGAGCCAGAGACACTTAAAGAGATGACAAGATTTTGAAAAGGAAATCTGGATGTTTGTTAGGCTGAAAAGAAGATTTGAAGAGTGCTAAGCAATTTTTTTTTTTTTTCCCACTTGGTCAATACATAGGTGCTCGAACAGAAACAGGGTGTTTTGGAAAATCTGGGTCCAGCAATTACTGTTGAGCACAGAAAAAGCTTCCCAAGTCTTTTCAAAAATCTAGCTCTTAAAAGTCAAAGTAGACGTTCTAATTTGAAAACTGGATGCCAAATGTTCCCACATGAAGCTACACAGACAATATTTTATTACTTAACATCTTACAAATTATTTCCCAGAAAAGCAAAAATTAAAAAAGTATAGCCATTGCAGCCTTTTTGTATGTTCAAACCTTCAAGTAGGCAGAAAGACTAGGAAGAGAGGCAGTTATACCATCAAGGGTAACAGGCTTCCTTGAAGGATTGGGCCAAGATAGCAAAATTTTTCAAATGAAAAATTCCACATTTAAAAAAGAAGACATTTTTGCAAAAAGTCCCTTGTTCAGCAGGTTTAATTACACAGTTGTATTTTTTCACTTCTTGTTTTTAAGTTGCATTTTAAGGTGCTGCTGGTGAAGGTAATGAATATTTCTCTGTGTGTTACACAGTAAGATTATAGATGGTAAATTAGGATCTAGGGCTGCATTACCATCTCTGGGTTCGGGCTAACATCTGGAACTATAGTGTGTTCTACCACTCTAGTCCTCAGGTTCCATCTCTTCCCTAGCACCCTGAACCCCACATTATTTGAGTACTGTGCACTGCAACACAACTCTATCAATATAGCTCATTATCAACCAGCAGTACCAGCTACTTCTTACTTAGCTGTCCAGTAACACTGTCAATACACTACAAATGTGCAGGGTTCCCTGCTGGCCTATAAGCAGGAAATAATATAATCATAAGTCTCTCCTTATTCAGGGTATTTTTCTTTCTTTCTGTATTTTTTATGTCAGCAATTGAAAAACTAGGATGAGGCCAGAATTTCTTTCTTTCTTTTTTTTTTTTTTTTTCATTCTTTGATCTAATTAGAATGGGACCCAAGACAGTGGTAAAAAGGAACATACATTTCACCACTGTGTAATCCAGCCTCCCAAACCGCTGTTACTTTTGTGAGTTTATGTTATATATCAGGCAGCACCCTCTTTGGGTCATTTTGAGATTTAGAGCCATATGTTTTGGGCAAGGATACTAATGACATACTTCTAAGCAGCTGATACTATCAAAATATCAGTGAAAAGAAACAAATACAGAATTTGTTCCATTGAACTGAAAAGTGTTCATTTTTCTGTTAAAAGTTTACCTACAAAATAGCAAAAGGGCATTGTTAGCTATATATCTGCTTTTAGTTTCAAGATGTGTTGGCAGCATTTTCTCCTCTGGCTAGAATATTTTGGTAGCAGAAATATATGTTAAATAGATAAGGGGGAAAAAGCCCTGCAAAAATCTGCACTTCACGCATATGTCTGTACCTCAAGGAAGAGAAGAATCTTCCCAACTTCCAATGATTTCTCCATAGAAGGAATACATACACAGAGACTGAGACTGGTTAAGAACACTTTATAGCTGTTTAAAAATTAGTGAATTTACCACTACCTAATATAAACACTAGAAATGCTAGATCTATTGAACTGGATCAAATTAAGGATCTAATTAGCCTAGTATCCTATCTTTAACAGAAGCAAAAGGGATTAGTAAAGAATGTAGGAACAAAGAACGTATACAGCAGTGCTTCCCGTATACACCTCATCGTCTGGTTGTCATCCTGTTTAGTCATTTTCTGGGATGAAGGTTACAGTAAAGACCACAACAGTTACCAAGTGTGTACCCACTTTTTTACAATCCTCACACGTTGACTGAAGATCCAGCAAGAAACCCTAGGAGCTCTAGATGCAGCATGGCTTTTCTGAAAGTCCACAACTCAGGCATTGCCTAAAAATACATTACCTGGTTTAAGGGGAAAATGGGAGAAAGTGGGCAGAAGAGGGGAGGTTGTTCTACAAGACAAAGTCCCAGTGAACAAAAGGCAGGTGGGGGGTTCTGGCAGGAATGTGGGAAATGGTATTTCTAGATGGTGCTTCCTGCTGCTAGTAGCTCCCAAAACAACCTGTGACTTCTTGAATGCTTTTAACCTTTCTCAGAGTAGTATTTTTCAGACATCCAGCCAAATGAATGCTTAACAGACCACAAATAACAAATAATTTGTAGATTAATAGTAGTAAAATATTAATTTTTAAGGCAACTCCTCATCCCCACTCCCAAATCAGACTAAAAGTCTATTCCCGTGATCTTCATCTTCTACCTGCACTAATGTAAATTGTAACAGAAGAGTGCTGGGTTAGCTGGTCAGCTACAAAACACAGAGAAAGAGGCATTGCCTAAGAAGGGAAATTTGTTGTATCTCTTCCCTTTTACTAGCTGTTTATACTGCAAAAAACCTCTCTCATTCTAAGCCCATTGGCACATAGGAAGCTACAGAAAAAAATAAAGGTTATCTCTATTAAGAATGCCCACATGAGCACCATTTACAAAGTGCTGCATGCCATCCTGTTTGGTTTTGCGTGTAAGAATTAATGGGGCTTCTTTATAGCAATGAGTAGCAAGAAAACTATCAAATATGAAAACATGTTTACAGGTATCAGAAGCTAAGGAAATAATAGGGCTAAACTGCCAGAGCTCTTTGAGGTAAAAGAATTTTTCAGATGTTTCCAATAAGCTTATGATCTTTTCACATTCTGAACCAAAGCGTATTTTGATGCTTCCAGAGCTAGGCAGCCCATCCAATATCACTGACCCGAAAGAATTCTTCCTGTGCATCTCTACTCAACTGTCTCCTTCTCCTCTCAGGAGCTATGTTTTTTTTTTTTTTTTTTTTTTAAAGAATGAAGATTGACATTGATTTTTTTAATTACCCNACATTTTTTTTTTTTTTTACTTTAAGCTGAACTTATCTAATCCTAAAAGTTAGTCACATGGGAAGAAGTCTTTCTAAATCCTAAGGGATTTTGCAACCACAAACCAGATCCTCATACTAACAAACTCAGTAACAGAACTCTGTCCAATAATCTAAGCAGGAGAAGGAATAGTTTATTGTCTTTGGTCTAAACCCATACCGCAAATGTTTCCTGTGTATTTATGGCATACTAAAATGTCCATATGTTTTTGCTTATCTACAAACAGAAAGCAGCACAGGTATTTCAGTGTCCCTTTCTTTCTTCATTGTACACTGCCACAAAGCAACCAGCTAAAATATATGTCATCAGTTTGTCAGAATGCTAGTGAGTACTGCTACCATATTCCTTCTTGGTAGTTATAGCCCAAGAAATCTTATACTGTCATACCACTTAGTATTAATTTCTGGAATGTATCCAGGAAATAAATCAAGGCAACACTCAAGTATGCTGGCTAAGGGATTGCTAGGCACATTTTTATATGAAACATGTTTTAGAAAACTTACAGGAGATAATTACATGGAAAGATTGAAGAATTTAGGAAGTGCTTAGACTCAGGGCTGATTTGAATGCCCAAATCATAAAAGAGACCTGAAATGCATATCTACGTATGGGGGGTGTGCCATACTGAGATATTTGATGCAAATAGTACCTACTTGGCTGGCATAGAAGTACTCTCTTAGGTGCAGCTAAATTGTAACCACATAAAGATCTAGACATTTCATGAATGTTTTTTTTTTTTTTGTAGCTAACCTTATTGTTGACTCTGCATTATCCTCTGTGGGAGTTGTACACAAGTTTACTAATGTTTAGCATTTATTCCTATGAACCTCCCTATTTATACATAATTACTCATAAATATATTTTCATATTTGGTTCTTTGACATGAAGTCAATTCTGGTAAACTTCAGAAATGAGCAGGAGCCATTTCAAGCGCAATGTTTTTACTCACTTGTATGCTAGGCTACATTTCCTCATTTTTGTTCATCCCTCAGATAGCATAACCGCGTTACATTCTTAAGTTCTGTAGCTTGTCTGGCTGTAACTCAATGGAGGGAGCTTCCTCCCTTGCTTTGTGTGAGGAGGATCCAAAGCTTAGAAGATTCACTGTTAAGAGGTTTCTCTTACAAACAATTTAAACTATTCTGATGGTGCTGTACTAATCCTAGTTCCACCTTCAAGATCCCCTCTTATTTTAGTATTTCCTGTTCCTCTTACAGACATAAATCAGTGCTGGGAAGAACCTGCATTTGCAGCTTGTGTGCAGAGGTAGCTGCTGTGCTTTTATCTTGGAGCTGTAAACAAAACAAAGCAAAGCAAAAACAGAGAAAAATGTTGTCCTCTTCTTGGATGTCTGAATAATCCAGGATCATCCCAGACATTACTTATCTCTCTGGAAGACATGCAAGATCTAGAGCATTTCACTTTCTAAGTCTCCAGTGAAGCAGCTGCAGCTTATTGTTGAGGATACATGGGAAACTATTACTACAGACCTTTAACAAGTACCTTTAACAATATACACACTGGACTAAGGAAATGTGTTTTACAAGCTGTAGAAGAAAACAGGTACATTAATGAATGAGGATAAGTTGGGCGATCAGAAATGGTGACGAATTCCATCTAAAAGCAAAACACGATTTCTCTGGAAATTATATCAAGCCAAATATTGCAATAACTGAGAAGAAACATCGAACTAGGTGTTCATTCAGTGCTGTGAACATCAGTTCCTGGTTAAATCTGGAGTGAAGAGTAGTTTCCGTTATGGAAGTTAAATCTTGAAAGTCCAAAATGTTACCAGGGAATTAACTAGGCTGGACAAAACCCTGAAGAATGCCAAGAAAAATACTTAAGTGCCTGCTGCTGCAATTAAAATGAATTAGACAGGAGTTAATAGAAAATTTTGATCTATTTTCCTACAGGAAGTTGTTGGAACTCCAGAATTGTGGACAAGCCCTTCAATCTCCTCCTCAGTGAAGTACTAGTCAAAATATTCCTCATAATTAATACAAGGATTACCCCACAGCCATGCTGAAAAGGCTAGGCCAATTTCCTCATCAGTAAAATGAGGTGATATTGGGTACACTAAGTCTTTGTATAATACCTGGATACCTGTGGAGGAAAAATGTGATGTAACTGTTATATGCTGTGAGACTGTTACTGATGAGAAGATCACTACCAACCAGACTGCTATTAGGTTCTGCTGAAACACCACTGGGAAGTGGTAGAAAATCCTAGGTAGAAATGATGACATTGAGTAAGCAGAAATAAATACAGCCACAACTCTTCCTCTGAAAAGCAAGAGAAGGGAACACCAACCTTTTGAGCAGTATGTTAGGTGTTCTCTCACATCAGTCCAGGGAATGTGAGATGCTCTTTCCCTTTAATTGTACTAATTTATAAAAGCACCAGAATCCCCTTGAAACCTCAAGCACAAGTGTTTGGAGACAGAATGGCAATAATTATCAATCTGTGCTTTGAAGTCAGTTCCACTAGGCAGCACTTGTCACTGCATCAGAAATACAATAGAGCCAACTAACGTATGAACTATCTGGCTCTGAAACACTGCAGGGGAGCCCTTTGTAAAGTAGCTGTGAGCTAGTTCTGTCTATCATTCCGAAAAGACAAGAGTGGATATTACTGTGATCCAGGCATTTTGGGATGCATTTTTGGCAGGACTTGTTGTTTGTTTGTTTGTTTTTATGGGTACGTTTAATACTACTGGGAAGTGCAGGAGCATAAAGAGAGGGGGTCGTTTTTGCAGATTTCTTTTTGAAAGTTCAGGATTACAGTGGAGAAAGGCTGCTGCAGGCAAGTTTGAATCCTCTTTTTCAACCAGCGAATGGCTGGAATAAACTCTACAGTGATTCAGGAGCCAAAGCTTTAAGCTGTTTATCAGAGGTTGCATTATAGCAAGAAAGTGCCTGCGAAGGATATTTGCTCTGTTTGCACAACAGATTGGCCTAAAAGAGAAACACATCATTGCAAAAGTTAACCTTATTTAATATTGATGATAATGATCATACTTGGGCATACTTCAGGACAGTAAAGATAGTATGTCCGTGAATAAAGCTGAGGAGCTGGACACCAGAGTTCTTCAGGTCCATTCAGACCCTAAGGACTTTATGAACAAAAAGTCAGGATGACTGACTTCTGCTACTGATTAACTCTGCTCCTCACTGGTAAGCTAGGTGGTCTTGACATTCCCTCTCCCTTATCTTCACACCATGATAAGATCAAGTATATCCCGCTATCACAAATGTTTAATTGTTTTCTCTGTTTGAGGGGTTGGGAAACCACTAACTTGCAAAACATTTTTTTTTTTTTTTTAACAGAGCAGTTAATATTCATAGGCCAGTGTAAGTCAGATTGCGGTTGAATCACTATTTAAAGAGATATATAGTCATACACTTAAATGTGTTTTCCATGTGACTGCTTACTGTATTACCTGGAATGTTTACATTTAAATTTTAAGGCCACAGTTAGAAAATCAGCTAAAAGAAGACTTTGCATAGCTATTAACCATCATGTCTCAGCTTCATGGTTTGGTAATTCATAACAATCATGAATACCTGTGAAATGAAAGTTAACTGCAAACCAACTCTAATAGGATGGAATGTTAATTAAAAGAAGCTAAAATAACCTTATCACATTAGGCTTTCCTCTGCTATGAAGTAAGACATTATACTGTTAGGTTTTAATAGGAAAATCTATTACTTTCTCATAGACTCTAATTTCCTTTATCTGTACAAGCCACAAAATTTTCTCATACAGATTTTTTTTTTTTTTTCTGGTGAATTTATTATTCCTGTTCATATTCTTATTGCACATGGTGGTCTTAAGCATAATCAAAACAGAGATGGAATTGGAAATGCTGTGTTAAAAGAACAAACACTCTATTTGGGTAATTCTGCTATTGTCAAAACCGGCAAATTTAACCTTTGTGAATGAATTAAGAAGTTGTTCAAATTCTAACCTTAGTGTCCTGAGGTTTACTGGCATGTTAGGGTAGTAGTGAATAGCGCTGTTTTGAAGTTAGAAGAAAAGTTTCACAATTCAAAAGACTCATCATAAACACTTGGACCTGTCTGGCTCCTTCCTTGCCTTTTGCAAAAGGACACTAAACATGGGCAGGCACATGGACCAACAGTATGCTGGAGAAGAGCTGACAGATTTGCCTGTCATTCCCAGTGCCTAAACAATGCATGCTAGTCTTTAATGGTAAATTTAAGTGTTTAATGCGACTGGCTTCTTTTCACAATCTTCCATGGCGTTGAGTTATTCATCAAAATGGAAGCATGTCAGAAGTCAAATTATCAACTGCTTGATTTCAACTACATGTTAAACAGGTACATGCAAAAGACACTTTCCTTCTCAAGATCTAATTAATTCAGGTGCCTCACTGTTGCACATGTGAATGCCCCATGTTTCCAGAAGTTTGTCTTTGGCTGTTTATTGGCTAATGAATTCACACAAAGAACTCAAAGCTGCCATTGCCACATTATAGTTCCATCCCAATTTCATATTGTTATCTTATTTCACTGTCAAGTAATTTAGTAGTGGTACCATTAGCAGAAAAAGATGGAAAAAAGGAACCAAGTGTCAATTCAAATATAATAACTACAAAGAAAGGGAAGAATTCAGCGCCGAAGTACTAAGCTTCGGCATAAGATGAAAGCTGTATGTGCTCTATCTTCATAGGAAAAGAGACAGTGCACAGGGTTAACTGGAAAAGTACTTCATTTCTGCTCTTTGCCCAGCTTTACTTTTCCCTTAGAAAAACACATTCCACTTTGAAAACTCTGCCATGGGGTTCCATGCTTATTATGTCTCAGTGGATGCATTTCCAACTTAAAAAATATTTGATCTATTTCCAGCTTTAAAGATATTCTTCATACCAACTCTCTGCCAAATTAGTTTGGGATCTCAGTCAAGTTCAGGCCTCCTATCATCACCACTCATAAGTAAAGACTGTAGGTAAAGTATGCCCTCAACAACCTTGGAGCTACCCTATTGACTTCAGTGGTTTTACTGAAATATTACCAACCGAACTTGTAAATTGGATGTGGGTAAATGACTCCACTGAAGAAGTGAGAAACAGACTGGAACCCAGCCTCAATCCCAGTGCTGCATGGGCTCTGCAGGGACCAGCAGGATACAAAACCATTAAAGCTGGTGGACCAGACTCTAAAAGCAAACATATGTATCAGTGAGGATGAGAAAGGACTTTACTTGTTTGCTTATCTACAGCATTCAGGTAAAGCCATATGTGAAACTGTTCCTTTTGCTTTAACAAATATGGATTTTTGTAATGAAAAAAACATTTTATTCAGAAACATTTCCTCCCCTTTACTAGTGAAATTCTTCTTTTAAATTCAGTAATAAATTTTCCTTCTCCCTCCTGTGCAACTGCTACATGCCCTACAAATCCTCTTCTCCATGCACCTGTCAAACTTTCTCCATGTATCTCTCAACTAAAGCTTGTTAGTGAGTCACCTAAGGAAGCATCCTTCTAATTTCTCTGATTTCAGTATTTATAAAGTGAGGACAACAGTATTAATCTGCCTTACCACAGGTCTGTAAAGCTTCTTTTCAGTACCTGCAAAACATTTTCAGTCTGAGATAATGTTACTGAAGTGCTAACAGTACATTTCTGGTCAAACACAGCCCCATACAGGGCTGGGTGTTCTATCAGATAAGACCAAGAAGATCCAAAATATTATCAGGTGCCAAAAAAAAAAAAAAAAAGGAAGTTGCAATGGCTTAATTCAAAGACAGAACACACTTTCTAAGTAAAAGCAGGCTTCATCTCTGATCTCTTCTAGAATATTAATGTGCAGAGTACAGATGCACCAACTGGGCTCAAAAAATTAAATGAAATTCAGAAGCTGCCTGGTCTCAAAAAACAAACAGGCATGTCTCATGTATTCAAACCATGGAGAATAAAGTAGAGAATTGTAATGAAATACAGTAAAAGACATGTACAATATGCACCTCATAAAAATAAGCTACTGTAGTCAACAGCTGAGCTTTGAAACGCTTTGGCTAAAGCCACTCCCTTATGTTATAACGTATCAAAATAGGGCTTTTTTCATACTGTGACTTGAGTCTGGCTAATTCTATATAGTGATATTTTTTTTTCACAAATACCTATAGAAACTCAACTAAACATTTTCTGCTTACATTAATTCTAGTAAAAGCTGAAGCCATTCAATATTTCACAGAATCAGGCTGCCACCTTTTTCAGCCATGTGATTAATGTAAGTAGTAATTGTACACACACAAGCATACATACAGGAATCTACACACAATTTTTCATTTTTTTTGACCATGAAAATATTTAATTTGCATCCAGATTCCAAACTGCTATGGAGATTTAAGTGCTGACTACTTCCATTTCCACAACAAAATCAACATCACATTCATAAACGCTCTGGACAAAAGGTTTGGAAGAGATTTATAAACAAGTGAGGAATGTGGTGAAAAAGTTCTGTTTTTGGTATTTTACACCTATTATTAACTTAGTCTCTCAGGAATTCCTTCTGCATACAGATTTTTTTCATGCATGCAATGAATTTCATAATTCACTGCTTCTGTCCTGACATTTAGGTCTGGCAAACTGCTCTATGTCTGAAACTTAACAGACTCACCTGCCACAGTTTTGCACTGATTATAATGCTTCTATGCATTATTGACAACTTACTTTGGCATTAAGGTAGAGCAAAGACATAATTTATTAGAGTAGACTCACAGACCTGAAATATGACATGCAGTCCATCTCCTAGGGACCAATAGGGGGTATTATCAGCACTCTGTTTTCATACCTGAGACATTTGCTAGAACTATCGGAAATCTGTCACCATATTCTTTAACTGAATAATGCTTACTTTTTTGTATATATGCTTACACACGTCTATACATATATATGCATACATATATATTTCCCTTAATTCCTATTTCCAGTACCTTTCCCAGTGCTCCTGTCAGAGATGCAGAGCTCAAATTTCTTGGATTTTAGAAAAAGGAAACTGCATTTGTCATCCCTTAATCCTCTGTTGCAGAGAATCTCTTTCCTCCACAGCAGCTCCCTATGCTTATTAAGCTTTCCAACTATTTTCAGAACTCAGGCTGTAAAAGCAGAGGCTTCACTGTAATGGAGCAGAGAGATAACAATGCCTCTCTACATGGCTTTGTCACTGCTACCCCTGAAATGATGTGTAGCGCTCTATGCATTTCATTACCAGAAAAGAACAGCACAAAACAAAACAAAAGAGAAAACTGATAAAGAACTGCTGTTCAACAAGGAACAATGATCATTGCTCTAAGCTCATGTCTGAAATCTTTAACTTCACACTAGATAGCTCATTTGTCTTGTTTTGCATTTGCTGAAATATCATTTGTAAAAGAAAATTAATGTTATATGACATACCACAGTAAAAGCTGTCATTGCCCTAACATGACTGGATCCCCAGAAAAATGACCTCCTGGAGTATGCATCCAACAGAAGGTTTAAGAAATCTGTAGGATCAAAGTGCAACCTTTGTTTAAAAGTGAAGGACAGATTAACTGGGGTTTTAATGTGAAAGAAGAATTAAGACTCCAAGGTCTTATATCAAGTCCTGCCATTCACACAGTCCTTAAGGGCCTGGTCCACAAAAGGATTAACTATCTCTTGTCAGCATATAAATCTAAAATTTAGAACTCTGAAGAAAGTGCTCAGCTGCACTAATATCCACAAAGCTCCTCTCAGATGCTGGATAAAATATGGTAATACAGCTATAAAATTGGACATTCACACATGCGGCCATCCCCAAGACCCAATTGCTAAAATTCTTTTAAAATAAACACGTTGAATGTGTAGCTGGCATCAGAAATTAAATCCCCCCAAATACAGGAAACAAAATTGCTTTAATAGGGATTTTAATGCAAAAGCAGTAGGTATCAATACCCATTGATATTCCATCATAAACCTGGGCCTTCACAAAATGGCTGTTTTAGGACTAAAATGACTGTTGCCTCACTTTGTGCTCAGCTTCTTAATTAATGAGCTTTAATGGAAGCTAAGCAAATTTGGTATAGAAGAAGAAACAAAACCGCTCAAGTTCCTCAGGACACTGTAAACATTTCTGTGTGATGACAGTTTTCTCACACTAGGAACTCCAAGCCTGGCAGTTCCTAAGACTTTCTTAAACTATCTGAACTGGCAGCTCGTGTCTGGGCACTTGCCACCTACAAGACAGGCCAACAGAAAACTTGTAACTTGCCACCAGGAAGGAAAGGTCATCTGGGAGGCAAGGAAAAAAAAAGTCCCCAGAAGAAGAAGGAATCTACTAGTTCGAGGCATAGATGACTGAGACTTGTTTTTCCTACGCTATCACTTGTTTGCATTTGTCATAGAAAGCACTACCTGAGCCTACATTCTTCAGCAGAGCAGTGTTAACATATCTTGGCAGAGAAAGCAAGAAAGCAAGCTACCTCAGCAGGTTCCCCCCACTTGTCGGGTATGGAGGAAGCATTACTACTAACAGAGTGAGCTAGACACACAAATGGCTGCTTTCATCTTTAAATGATCCTGCTATTAGAATAGAGGTGCTCCAGGCATAACATTTGCAGTTTGTTTTTTTCATCTGTTTCTAAAAATATTGCCTTAGTGAATGAGAGTTTTTTTCCTTTTTTTTCCATTTTTCAAAATGAAAGGAATTTTAAGACAAAAAGTTGAAATTTGCATTTTAGGAGTCATACGACATTTTCTTCAATTGAATTTGACAAAGATAGTTCAGAGGAAATTAGATGGTGTCCCCACAGTACTTTGCCAACACCAAATCTTCACATTTTACCAAAAAAGAACCAGGGCAAAACATTTTCAACTACTCTTCCAGTCTCTGTATTCCGTTTGGGTTTATATGACATGTCTAAGAACATAAAGTAAAGGGTTTCAGGCAAACCTGAAAACCTCTCAGTTATCAGAAAACAAAGCTCAAAAGTCATTCATCATTTCATGCTCAGAGCTCGCTCACTCTACTGCTGTGTGGAGCATGTCGCAGTGTTTTGTTCTTCGAAGACTACTCATCAAATCCCATCCTTCAGCCACCAGAATAAAGGCAAATCTCATAGTATGTCCAACCCACTGTACAAAAAAAGTACTTTTTTTCCTTTGGATACATACGCATTCCTGCTACACCGCCAAGTCACTTGACTTTCTCTCCAGCTGTCAAACCCTTCTTAATCCTCCCCACAGCTCTCTGAGAGCCCCTAATTCCCTGGCAGAGATAAGTGATTTAAAACTTGGCCAGGGGCTGACCCTTCTGCTCCTCCCTGCTGTGAGCTCAGATGTGTGCCTGGGGTCCTCTACCTCAGACCATGCTTAGATCGCAAACCGGAGAGTCGCACTTGCCTGCACTCACAAAACACCTCCTCCTTTTCGCTGGGATGTACTAGTTGCTTTCAGAGATATACAAAAGTGGAAGAGTTGAATTAACAGAACTTAATGGGAGTATGAGAAAGAGGATTAGGCAAGATTCAATCTATTTGTTCCACATTGCTTGTAAATCTCCTAAACAAGCTTATTCTACTCTTCAATTTCTGTTCCCTCAAATGCTCTTTTTAGCCAGAACATAAACATAGCATTGAGAGATGTATAAATATACATGTATATATATGCACACACATATACAGAGAGAGAGAGTGTGCACACATGATTTGCTATATGTTAATGATTCATGTTTCAACACTAAAAGAATTAGCAGACAGGAGAACCACAGATTCTAGGGGAAATACAGAAATACAAATACAAAATCTCCAGGCACTCCACAGTAGACTTGTTACTTCATGGAGAACAGCAAGAAGAAAAACTTGAAATTATATTTTGATACTCTAGAAAATATCAGAACTAATTACAGAGGCATTTTTTCTCTTCTTGTGTGTTAAATACAAAATTTATGAAGCCCCCAAGATTTTAGTAGTGAAAATCAGTAGTCAGTAAAACTAGTATCTAAAATTAGTCATACTTGTTTCAATACCAGGGGAAAAAGAATTATTGACATCCATTAGGGAACGTATAACAAAAAATATTAAGTTAAAAATTGTTTTGTATTTCTGCTATCCTGCAAAGACAGAACCTTTTCCCCTTTTAAATGCCTCTGACATTCATTCTCTCATACCGAGACATACTGAAAGCAGTGAAGAGACAAAAGCGTTCGAATTTTCTTGGTGCTCTAAAAGAAGCTAATTTTGAGATTTTGTATGTTTGGCTGTAAAATAGTTGTAGTTCCTCCTGGATGCCAAGTGAGGAGCCAATGATCCTTATACACCACTCCAGGGGACCAAACAGCTTCAGTTTTTCTGAGGCTCAGCAGAAGTCCAAAAATGAATCCTTCTGTGTGGAGCTTTCATAAGCTTTCAGTAACATATTTATTAATGCAATTGAAATGCAGAATAAAATAATTTGTCCAGTTAGTGGAAATTTGAGATACCAAATCAAGTCAGTCTAATTTTTTTTTTTTTTGTTACTTTCTATCACTGGTTTCAAGACTGGTATGATCTTTGTCTACCTGCTCCTCACATGACATTTAAGGTAAGTATTAACACTTCACATCACTCAAGAACTGGGATTCCCAGATGCTTACAGATGGGATAAAGCACTGATTTCTAGCTCTTGTGATTAATAAATTGGAACTGAAATAGAGAGGCAGAATGAAGGCAAGGTAATAACCCATTTGACCTGATCATAAGCTTTGGTATCTTATGAACTACTTGGGTTGAAAATGGAAGTAGAATAGGTTTTCCTACTCTGCTGAGGTATCATTCCAGCTGTTGACATTCATGTGAATATCAGTACTTTTGGGCTTCTAATACACAAGGCACCTTCAGGTCTAGGCATGATGACCAGAGGAAATACAAATAAAAGCCTTTAGGACCAAAACTATATCTCTGTCCATAGTATAAATGCTCAGCATGTTTCCTCTTTAACAGAATGCTTCCCTAATCTCCTAAAAGACCCATGGATATTATTAATCTTCCAGAAATCAGATTGCTCCTTCTCATCTAAAGCTAATGAGTCAGTTGCTATAGGCATTTAAGTGTCTAATACACATACATTTGCCTTTGAGGCAAAATCTTTTCCTGAGTCATGTGCTACCTCTTCTCTTTCACTGAATATGTCGTTGCCTATTTTTTCTTTCTTTCCCATATATTTTATGAAGCTGAAAATCAAAGCTAACAGGGACAAAAAGCAAGTCCCAGCAGGTTGAAAATATCATATCTTACTATTTTAGACATGCGTCAGCTTGATAACATAGGCACAGCACTAGAGGGATTGCCAGAATGTGACAGTGCACATGGCTTCGAGTTTAGAGAACACGCTTATAAAAAAGTCTGGAAGGCAGCAAGGGCAAGGTAGCCAGACTGTGGGTCTGATCCTGATCTCCTCCTGATCTTAAATAGAAAACCAGGGAAACTTACACCAGCTAAGTCAGGCTGGAAAAACTGTGAAGTTTTTGAAGAAAATTTCTGATCAGGATACAGGTTCAAGTGATGGAAGTGCTTATACAAAAGATCTGTATATTGTAGTCTACACATGGCATTAATTTATGTAGCCTGAACATGGTTCATTCTAATTGCATGTGTTAACTCTAGAGGAAAGTGATATTTAATGAAAATGATTCCATGCTGATATTCTCTGACATGGAAATATTATTATTATTATTATTATTTTTTGTATCCCTCACCTGCTTCCCTCTGCATTTAATTTCAGGGAATTCCTGTTACTTTTGAAGGTTTGTATCTATTTCATAAAAATACATAGGAAAGTGTCCCTTGCCACAGCAAGTGGAGATAGTAATAAAACCTTAACAATGACATAGTTTGTTTGTACATTTTTGATAGTTAGCAGTATAGTATCATTTTACTGTATTGCAAAGCAACTTGCATGTGGATATCAAAGCCCATTAAAATATTAATTAAATCTCCCTCTTTCCCTTCATCTCCACCTAACTTAGGTAAGAAATATTTCATTTACCCTGTCTTGCAGGTAGGCAAATGAGCAACATTGATGCGAAAACAGAGAAGGAGCCAACAGCAGAGCTGGGAGAGGCACACATCACGGGCTTTAACAATTCAACTGCCGGCTCTCCCGCTTGCACAGTGACAAAGGGCACAAAAGCTGAAGCCAGCAGCCTTCCCTCATACAGAAAGCAAAAGTATGAACTATTTCAAGTGCCAGAAATCCCTATATAAGCTCAGTGGGATAAAAGTGAACACAGTAGGACCTGCAACAGCACCTCCTGCATTGGAAGGAACCTCTGGCTCTCTGCAGCAGATGGCCAGTTGCAGGCGATGCAGCGGCTACATCAGGCAAACAAAAGCAGCCATTCAGCAGCACAAAGCAGCTCATCCACAGCCTGGAGGTTACTGTCCTGATGACTGGACACTTGATTAACTCATCACAATACTCAGATGTGAAGGTTACCCTGAACCTCATCATGCAGAGGGTCTAAAACTCAGATTGTTCTGCTCCAATAACACCTGCCACTTGAGCTAAAAAAAAAACAAAAAATGTTTCTTTCACCGTTAGCAATACAGGGCTTACGATACCCAGCTGGACTGTTCTGGTCTATCTGACAGAGGGCAGTATTACACAAAACCATGAACTTGTTGATTATATCACAATTTCTTAAGCAGTTGTTTTATTTAAGCAATTTCCAAGAAAAAGGTTTCTATTTGGTATGAATCAACAGTCGTGGAAAACATGGAGACCTAAAATGTAAATCTAGCAAGCTTTAAATACTGATTCATTTTTAACACAATTAGTATCAGTAATGTCTCACAGATCTTATATAAGTTAAGAAAACTGAACTGTGCCTAAAATGATAGGTTCTTACTGGTGAAAGAAAAGCTATTTTCTTTTTATCCCTGTGCAAGTACATGACACAAATATCTTGGGAAGTTAAATGAAATCGTTAAATTAAATATTTCCATGTTGGAAATCTGAACATATCCCATCACTTCCCTCTTCTGGTAACTCTTAGATTAAACAGGTAAGCCTTATATTGTGCTCTTGTGAGGAGAGTTCACAGATTTTGTCATCTTGTCCCCTCCGCAGAACAAACTAATTAGTGGAAAAACAACAGAAATTTTAGCTAGGCTAAAGGTATCTGTGAGTATACTTTTTGTGACGTCCTGCACGTCATCTACAAGGATACTGGCTGCCTCTTCCACCACGAGCTTGAGCTCGTGACCCCACTGATGCTAGCTGAAGTATCCTAACATCCTGAAGTGGTTTATTCAGCAGGAACAGAATTAAGGATACTGGGGAATGCACCACTGTACAAGCCAAAGGATGTTTTTTTGTTTTTGTTTTTGTTTTTGTTTTTCTAAAAAGGTTTCAAGTCTAAGCAGACACCTGAAAACTCAGCTTTTTTTCTTCTGCCTTACACACTGCTGCACATTTATGATGCCCATGGCAGAAGACACTCCAGATGCCTTTCCAGCACTGTGTTCAGCTTACACAGGATAGCAACAGCAAGGCAGTTTTTACCAGCTTCAGTAAAGAGGCAGATACTACACAGTGACAAAGGGAAGACCGAGCCCCTAAAGATACACCACTTTTAGAATCTCAGACACATCCTATGTTTTTGTGTCCTTCGTACAAATGTATTATGAACTGTGGATTTTAGAAATACATTCACACAGATATAATTTCAGTTGTATGTGCACAGCCTTTCCCAGGACTGCCTTTTATAAAAACGTCTACATACTTTCCAGTTAACATACAGCCTGCATCATATGTAGTGTTTCCTGGCACCTAAAGCACAGACAACAGGAGTTCTTACTCAAAAATGTCAGCATGCACGTGCAAATTCCCTAAAAAGCCGTTCACGTATAAAAAGTCACTTTAGCATTATGCCAGTAAACTGTTTCTATGAATAAAATGATAACAGTGTTTGAAAACCTTCCAGCTGCAAACTTCACCTTTCTTAAGAAGCTGTGACACCTCACTATGTCCAGCCCGAAACCTTGGGATGCCACTCACAGCATCATTCAAAGCTTGCTGCCCCGTTGTGGACACCCACCTCAGGAAGGTCGGGAGGGAAGGAGGGGAAGGGGTAGGGGGAGAGGGACGACAGAGCGCCGGGGAGCTTACAAACAGAGAACAGAATCACATAACAACACTGGACCAATGGACTCCAAGACACACTGACAAGACAGATGGACACAGACAAGACATAAGATTGCTACTGAGAAATAAAAAAAAAAAAAAGAGCAAAAAACCCATAAAATAAAGTAGATCTATAACACTGAGGCTGCAAGAAGCAGCCAATGGTATTGGCATAACTCTTCCAAAAAGAAGAAATTAGAATAAAACTAAAAATGAAAATTAGAACTATATCCCCCCAAATCATACACTACGGACTTGCTTAGTTAGCCTGAATGCGTAGCTCTGATGAAACACGAGATGGCGTCATCACAGCCCATGCACAGATTAATGAAGGCCATGGTTAGTTAAATCAGCTAAACTACAGCATGCGACAAAAATGATCTTGCACTGACCCAGAAATAAAAGATGCAACAGATATTCTGCATTGCAATAAAATTCTTTTTATGCCATCTGCAGTTTGTAGGTTTTTTTTGTTGTTGTTGTTGTTGTTGTTGTTGGAGGAATTTTTCCTGGGAGAATGCAGGGGTAAAGGGGATTCTCTTTTTCCTTCTAGACATTTTTTCTCTGAACTCAATTGAAAAAAAAAAAAGGGAGGGGGGAAGGGAAAAGACAGGGTAGAGACTTTGCAGAAGTTCTAAAAAAGGTAGGGAAAAAATAAAAGAATAGAAAGAAAGGGGGGATAAGAATCTTCATTCTTTTGCACACAACTTTCTTGGGATGTCTGAAAATGTGGATTTCTTAAGGATGGCAAGAAAAGATTTTGTTGCCTTTATTGGTTTGCAGATCTATATCTCTTTTTTGAGATGATTAAAACATTATTTTGTTGGAAGAACTCCAAAAGTATAAATTGAAAAGTACAGCAATGATTTTAAAAATTAAAAAATAGCAGTATGGCACTATTAAGAGCCAAAAAAAAAAAAATGGGAAAGAAATATAAAAGAAACTAAAATATCGATCACCAAAAATTCATGCGGCACAAGATGAGGTGAAACGACAGAAAATGTTCTTCAAATATATACAATGTATATATCTATCTATATATACACGGAGTATGTGTGTACATATCGATGGATATACCTGTATAATTTTTTTATTCTCCTTGCCCCACCCTACCCCAAGGCTAATTGGTAGATGAAACTATCAATTAAAAGTAAAAAAAAAAAAAAAAAAGGAAGAAAGAAAAAACTCCAACAGAAAATAAATTAACATGCTTTGTTCACCAAGAAATAACAGTATCATGCATCTGTCCACGCCAGCGGATGCCAGGGTTAGATGAAGGCATGAATTTCTGTGTAAACATGTGATTGGATGATAGGGGCTACTGCTGATATTGGTCATTTATTGCTTTAGTATATACACACATTTATATATACACACTGTATATAGTGCATATATAGATAAAATATACTCATGGGTAGGGCCTTTGGAGTGTACATAGGAAAAAAGACCAATATGCTGAAAACCAAACTCAATATAAATTCCTAACATAAAAAAGAACAAAAGTTCCTGCAAGTCATCTGCATGATTGATTAGTAAAACTTGTTCATTTGGTTTTGTTTTGGCTGTAAGACCATAGCTAGGAAATTCCATCAAACAAGTGATGCTTTTACACACTGGCAAGTGCCTCAGGGCAATCTCCCTCCTTTGGGTTGGTATGGTATTCAGCCTGTAAGATGGGAAGCCTGCTTCTCAGCATACCCTGAGACATGCACCCAACTTTAAAGGCCACTCCTCATTCACAGCACAAGGAATGGAGCATTCTCCTTCTGCTTGACACAGGGAGAGACCGGGGATAGTTGAGCACCAGATTTGTGGGGGATGTTTCTCCAAGGAGAGCCAGGAAAATCCAGAGGGGAACAGAGTCAGGAAATTGCCTCTACACCATCTTCCTTTAAAGAGATGCAAGTATTCAGATACAGATCATATGTTTACTGAGATTCAAGGCTCGGATTCAGCAGACAATCAGAGTTAAGTGCCAATAAGATCTGGCAATGGTTCTTATAAGAAATCTAGCTTCAAAGAGGAGATGGTTTTATGTCTTCTGGACTATCTTGGAGTACACTGAAACCAAAGGTTTGAAATGGACTCTGTAGGGTACTATCTCTGATCCAGGACCAAGTCCAAAGTAATATATTTAGATCCTGGGATTTGAATCTGACCCATATGAAATTTGAAAGCTTTTGATTTGCAGGGCTGCATCTCAGCTGCCCTTGTCTTGGTTATAGCACAGCAGGTTCACAGTGATGTATATCATATCTCACAGCTGCGGCAGTGAGTTCAGTAACCTTTGCATTACTGGACCATAGCACTGAGGGTGATGGAAGGCCAAGTCCCGGTGTTTGGCAGAAACTCAAGAGCTTTAAAAGCTACATATTATCAGAGCAACAAAGAGGGGCCTGTGCTGGGTTGAGTCATTTCATTTTCAATTTGCTGCAAAAGCAATCAGGCAAGCCAGAAGGCAGTGTAAAATACACTGACCTGTCAACGGAACAGGAGGAAGCAACTTCAAATGGGCCCAATTAAAAAAACCACAAACTCACACACTAGAAAATACAGGCAAAATGATCTGGTTCTTTTCTTTCCATGATGTATATACTTTTAAGTACCAGACCTTGGCATATGGCCAGAATCCTGACTTGGCTGGTGAAGTGGAAAGGCAAACATATCTGTTCAGCCAAGCCAGCACCACTGGATTTTGATAAGCCAGCTCAGATTGCTCTAGCGTTCCTCTGTGGCATGGGCTGTGAGAGTACTTTCACACTGGGTGTATTGCAGACACATTCTACCTTCCCTCTATGCAGTGAGAATGGTGAGACAAAGAAACCAGAATGAGGAGCACCAGCAACCTGTCACTGTTCCTTCTTCTCATGATAGAATGAGCTAAGTTTACACTTTTGCAGGCAAAAAGGACCTGCATGTCCCTCTGCCTTCTGGTGACTTTGTACACCAGTGCCTCTGAGAGCAGGATACCTCAAAATCTGGAAGTGTAAATCTCAGCAACAAGGACCATCTGGGAGACTGTTTTTTACATATAATCAGGCCAACTTTTATTCTCAGTGCCACAGTAATTCCCAAGAAAAGAATCAGAACTCAGTGGCTCATGCGGACCACCATCCTTTTGAGAGGGAATAGGATGCAGTAAAAGAATGTCTAGTACTTTAGGAGTAACTTCAGCAGATTTTCAGTGAATCATACTATTTTACACGGCAGATATTCAGATGTCTGTGGGCACTACTGACTGTAATGCATAGCAGGATTTTCAAAAGCAAGTCATTTTATAAATCCAGTTTGTACCTGTTTGTAGCATTAGATATCTAACTGTGTCAGAACAGAGGTATTTTTAGCATGAAAACGTTGGCACTCTGAAATTTCATGCTAAACATCCTGTTTTACCAAATTTCTCCTTACACTTTGATTTTTCCACTGGCAGCATAAGCTGAAAACATTGTTATTGCAATTTATACGCATTGAAGTAAGTGTGATTTCTGCATTGAAACATAAATGACAAAAATATATCATAGGAGGAGTCTGATAAAGATACCGTTTCCTCCTTTAATTGAAATGCTTGGCAATCAGAATAAAAAAAAAAAAAAGCTGAAGTCTTGAAATTTTAGTGAAGCTTTAATGAAATGATTCTTACCCACTCATTTGCAAATCACTTGTGGTACATTAGCCCTTTTAGCATAGTCCTGTAAAACTCATTCGTCACTTTCACTTTAATCATTGTGCTGGTATTTCACTACTGCCTTTATTTAAAATGCCGGTACCATCACTGTTTATTCTTTACAAATTGTATTATTTGGACTGCTCTTTTGCCAGGTGGTGAGTTAAAAACTCAGAGAGATCTGTCAAAAAAGAAATGGAAGTGGGCTGAGCTATCTGTTAGCATCAGGCATTGTGTCACTACCTTCCCTGCCGACCTAAGGAAGTTGAGAGTTTGAAGGCTGCTACATGGTGGAAGTTCCCAGCTACAAGGCATCGCCAATCTCAGGTTATTGCAGGACCAAGTTCTACCAAAAAATGCAGGCACGGAATGACAAACTGAAAACAAATATGAAAGCACTAGCCTTGGGTGAATTTTAATGTTGTTATTGTATTAATCAAATGGCTTCAGGAAGCTAGGAACATAACATTTATAATGCATTCTGGGGATTTTTTTAAAGCAAAAAAAAAAAAATCATCCCAAATAAATAATAAAACAAAGCAAAAACAAACAAAACAAAACAAAACAAAAAACCTAAACTATTTATACATTTTACTTTTAAGGACATAAGATTCTAACCAAACTCACTTCTTTTTTTTTTTTTTAAATGTACACAGAAATTCGATGATGTCTGTTCTCTATTATAGAAATGCTTAACTCATGGCAAGCCTCAAAAAAGAAGACTTGAAAAAGCCTGTAAGAAATAAAATAGACTGCAGTTGCCTGCTGGATATCACATCATATATCTCACCAGAAAGAAAAGCCATCAATTTATCAAAATGTATCTGAAAGGGAGAAGTTGAGTCAGTTCCATATGGCCAGTCCTTCTGACTCTTTAGTGGATACATTTTGAAGCATCACTGCAGATAACATGGCAAGAATTACTACTAATTTTGTTATGTTGGAACTATGTTTTGATACTCCCCAATTTCTTTGGGCTCACAGAAAACAAAATTAGTATAAATACATTACCATGTCAACTGTATTCAAAATCCCATGGACAAATGTATCCTTGTACATCTTCATCTTCAATTAATGAAGATTAAACAACACTACTAAACCACTGTTGTTTCACTTTTGTTTGTCTTCTCTGTTTTTCAAACATTAACCCTCCCCACTTCATAAATCTTTATTATTTGCCACATGCCACATTGATATTTTTGCTTTCCCACTGTGTCAGTGAAGTAACTGCTACAAACATGTAAACTATTAATTAGGTAGGATCGCTTTTGGGAAATTTGGCTTTCTATGCAAACAACTTTATATTAACCAAACAGCGATGAAATATTTTTTTTTTTGCTGTTGCCAAGTCCATGGGATCCGATGCTTGGCTGTATAATTTTTATTTTATATACAGTGTATATATACATAAGTATATATATATACACATATACACACACATATATATACACATATATAATTATATATGTATACATTCACACACATATCAATATATGTATGCATTGTTTTTTGCAAATTAAATAAGAAAGCAAGCAAAACAAGACTGACCTGACTTACCTGTACTGGGCTCACAGTCAATGAAGTCTTCATCATCGCTGGAGCATTCAGCTGATGAAACAATGTCATCTGTTGTCTGGCATGTGAAGGACAGGAACAAAGGAAAAAGAACAGAGGAAAAAAATATAAGATGCGTGCAAGTCAAGAGGCTGTTATAGAGGCAGCTAAGTACCCTAGAAAAAAAAATGCTTCAGAATGGTTAACTTTTAAAATATTTAATTTGTACCAAGCATTCCAGCTATGCCTGTCTGTGTAAATGCACCCTCCATGGAGCTGGATTCCCCTGTCAGAGGATGAGTGCTTTTACTGTGCTGTTGAATATTTCAGGTGGGCACAGGTGCGGGGTGCCTGCCATGCTGTTTCGGTTAGCAGTGGATGGCACTGTGCTGTTGAGCACAGTACGTGCAGTGGGCTACGACACCTGCTTGGCTGGCAAACGTTCCTCCGACAGCCAAGGTAGATGTGTCCGGTTGGAACATGCTGGGCTCCTCAATAAACATCAGTACCATGCTGGGACAGCCAGAAGGCACCTACTGACACACTGAACAGATGAGGCATGTCCAGGCTGAACATGCTTTCTGCAAAGAAAAACATACAAGATAGACCCAGATAATATGCATCACCCAGGCAGCTAACAGTACTCTGCTGTGTTGCTAAATGCATCACTCTGAGGCAGAGGTACTTTCTGCTCTGCTAATGTACCTCCTGGGCTGAGAATCTCTTATATTTTCCCAGCTAGGACATGCTTGTTGCATTGTGAAGAACTGCTTCACGTTTCGGGTATGCCCAACCAACATGCAACTGCACCTGCCTGCCTGCCAAGTGAACTGGGATCAGTCTGGCTGTGACTGGGCTGACAGGTTGACAAGTCCAATTCTGAAAGGCTTAAGCCAAACTGTGACTGTTCTTGGCCCTGACAAGTTTCAGCACATTTCTTTGCATTTCCAGATGATTTTTTTATTATTATTATTATTATTTTTTATTTTTATTTTTGCTGCTGGTCTGATTAATGAGCAGCATGTACTGCAGCATGTTAGAGAAAAGTGTACTGGCGTCTCTTCCCAGCAGCATCTCCTGCCTGTAATTGCTGCAATTAGTTGAATTAGTAATGCAGACCATTAGGGAGAGAGTCTGTGGCAGCCTCTGGACGCAGGTTGTAATGTTACTACACACAGCACAAAATTACCCCAGCTCAGCAGCATCAGCTTAGACTACAGCTTCTGCTGAAACTGTCTCCCTTAACAACTTCTCCTTGCAGAAAGCTGCCTATTCTGCTGAGCAGCAGGATCAGTGGGATGACTCCTGAAACAAAACAACTGAAATGTTCCTCACCAGGCAGAAAGTATTGCTTAAATCTTAGCTCTTCAGGAGCAGAGCAGCTGTACTGCAGTACGCTGTACTTCAGTACTCCAGGTGAATATTCCTGGGGATCTCATCATGACAAGCCTTCCAAATCTTTATTCTGGAAAAAGATTCTCCAGCTTTAATTAAGGTCTCTTTGACGTTCACACGCCTGCTATGCTGCCTCCAAAATGCTGCATTTTCCCTCTTCTCTTTACATAAGCAAAGTATTCTGAGGTCCCAATCTTTTCTTCAGCCCCCTGTGGTCCTAATGGTAACAAGTCCCTCTCTGCCCCCACCCCCCCTTTTTTTTTTTTAATTTGAAAAAAAGAGAAAAACAGAATTGAGCAGTCAGTCAGAAAGCTCAGATTCAACCTGATATTCCTTCACTCTTGATTTCAGTGACTTAAGAGTAAGCCAAGAAATAAAAATAGGACTGTTCAACTGTAAATGAAAACTATAAGAACAGAGGATCTGTAAAAAAAACAGGCATGAACTAAGGGAATCCTTATTGTATGTGTTGCTCTTGCACCAGCATTGTTGTATGGCAACATTTTGTAGGATGCAATCTTGCAGTAATCTCATGCTTAAATACTTTCACAGGGAGGCCAGATTAAAAGGAATTGAAGGTGGCATGTACAGTGTAATTTCCTGTTTTATGTGTTAAGGTCTTTTTTTGGCGTCTTCTCTCTGTCATAGAAAATGGAAGAACTCGGTCGAAATCCTGGTACCGAATTCCCTCTTAAAATGAACTGGCTTTAAAAGTTTGTCTGCTCAGTGAGAGGTCAAGAAAAGAGGAATGCGCAAAATATAGATTTACTTTCTATAATTCTGGTTCTGTCACACATATTTTATGAAGCATTATTTATCCCAAAGGACTTTATAACTTCTGCAAACAATGATCACATACTCAAACAGTGAAATGCAGCTGTCCCTGGGTAGAAAGATATCAGTTTTTAATTGTACCACTGTAAAGTAAAATAGCATAATAAGTCAACAAAATTATACTGCAAGAAATTTTTTTAAGGAGATGAAATTTAGTTAGTGAAACTGTAGGTGTCTAAAGCACCTGTGTTAGGGAGTGTTAAGGATAGCACTCTGAATAAAGAATAAATTATCCATCACTACTAGAAGACCTTGCTTAGACAGTATTAAGACCCTGGCAATCTTTTTTTTTTTTTTAATTTCCAGGTTAGATTCAGAGCATGTGGGTTTTGCCCTTAGTTGAAGATCTGACAATTCACACATAGGGTCTCATAGAGGAATAGTGATGATTTCCTTGAAGCAGGAAATGAACATAAAAATTTTAACAGTGTGTCATCACTTATCAACTGCTATACCTATCCACTTACCCACTCACTTGCTCACATCTAAGGGCTTCACACAACATTGACTTGGAATCAGATGCAATTGAATTGACAATCTGATTCAGTATTGTAAAGAATAGGGAGTTCCTTTATAATTCTTTTTGATTGTTTATTTCCTTTTCATTATTAGGGGCATCATATGAAACCTGAAAGGTAGCAGTTTAATCAAAAAAAATATGGGTTAGAAAAGGAGAAAAACCTCCAGAAGTGGTGTTAGACTTAAGTCAAGGTCATTAACGAGATCTCTAAAAACCACAGAAGAGATAAGTATACTAATCTGTCTTGCCATTTCCTATCTTGTATTTTTAATCTCAGTACTTTCCATCACAATTCATCACTAACTGATTTTCTAGTCCCATCACATATTGGTTTTCCATGCACCTTCCGCTCAGATACCAACATCTGAATCATCCCAGAGGAATAAAGCTATTTCAGTGAGAAGCAGCAGGAAATTCCTGACCACAGAAACGGAGTTGAGGAAACCTCCAAAAGACCGTAACTTCTTGTAACTGGAATCTGTACATTTTAAAAGAGAATTTTCACTGGATGATTATTAAACTTCTGCTTCCACAAGATGGGACAGGCTAGTGAGCTGCAACCCCAGGAATCTCTCCACCATCGTTTCTCCTCTTCAGAAACAGTTCACTGTGAGGCAATAAGCAAGACCAGCTATTCCATTTCTGGTTCCCTCTCAGCATTTTTGAAATTGGGCTGATTACACTCATCTATTGGCCCAAGGTTAGGTAAATGAATCCATTCTTTAGTGTCTGTCCAGTAATCTGAACAGCTAACCATTTTTATGTACAGGCAACATGACAGTAAAGAAAGTTCCCTGTATACTATGATGTAAACAATGTTTGTGTTTTCATGGGAGAGAGCACGAGAGAGAAAATATTTTCCTATTCCATATATTAGCTAAATTCTATATTAAAAATAATAATTCATACTATACTATTTTAAAATATGTATTTCATTTTTTAAAAATCCCAGCTTTGAAATTACTTGGCCCTGTATTAAAGGCCATAAAACTAAAGATAGGTATTATAATAACTTTCAATAAAATCTCTCTCTGGCAGGAACCCTTTTTATTCCTTCCTCTGTAAGACTTTTTATGGCATTTATATTATTATTTTCCCTCTCCCTCTCTCTAGTGTTTAATGAAATTGCCTTGGAATAAAACTGGGGTAGGAGAAAGTGCTAAACTCTGAGTCCACTCGAGAGGATTTATAGGCATATTTACCTTCAAATTCTTTCAATTTCACTGAATTGGCTCCCCATTCCTTTCAATGAATTATTAGTTCTGTAACCACCTCCTCCTAATTATTCACTCTAAGAGCCTCCTCAATCCTGCCACGGTGATATTTCTACGTCTTTGTTCATTAAACTGTACATACGGGTGTGGGAGGTAAAGTGTAAGAAAAGTTGAGACGGCATGGCAAGACCTGCTCAAGATGACTCCATTCCTGTCCAATCCTTCCAAGTGCCCAAAGCCCCAATTTATGTGTCAGATCCAAAACCTTTGCTCCTTTGTTCTACACAATATGGCAGGTGCTGAATCTTCCCTTTTCCCAACCACAAAGTTTTTTTGACACCTTGCTCTTTGGGTGCACCATTATGTGAGAAAGATTAGGCATACTGGGTAAAATAAGTCCTGTCACAGAACAGCTTTATGAAATTATAAATAACGCACCCAAGAATGATGGAGTTCTCACTTCTACTGGGAGAGAAAAGACAAGGACCCATAAATTCAAACCCTGCAAACAATTCTTCCAGAAGTACATACTTGGCAGTTGCTTCAATCTGTAAAGTAGGATTCGATTTTCCTACTTGCCTTTTGCTTGAAACTCTTCTGCACACTGTACACACTACTTCCAATTCAGCATCATTATTTGAAAAGTGACACTTAATGCTTTGTTGCAAGAGAAGTGTAAATCTCTTTGCCACCAAGGAACCACAATTTACAGTCCTTCTTGAGATATGACCACCACAAAATGGCAGGTACTAATACCTTGCCAACACTAGGGAAATAGTTGTATTTATCCGAGCAGTGCATTTGCATTTCACACCTAAAATGTATAGAGGTGAAACTTAGCAAACTTTTCTTAAATCTGACCACTTGAATACCTCCTCTGCTCCCATACTCCCTATTTCCTAAATATTTCAAACTTATTATGAAATATGGATAACATATTGTCTGCTGTGCATAACAGTATACAGTGTGAATGCTCCCCCAGAAGGGCAAAGTGTTAGTGATGCTGTTCTGTCTTCCAGTTCTGTCTTTGCTGTTTCTTGGCTACAAGATACCAGAGGAAGTGTCTGTCTCGTTAGGGGTAATTTCTAGCTTGAATACCCCAACCTTTTGCACTTTGATAACTTGGCTTTTCAAAGCACTTGTATTCTGTTCAGATTATTTCAATAAAATGGGAATCCTTCACCTGTCCTCGTGAAGGACATCTTCACTTGTACTTGCACTTGCACTAAGTGCAACTACATCTTGTACTTGTTTTTACTTTCTATTTAATCCTCATTTGCAAAATACCCTGGAGTTCATTACAGTATAGCAGACCTGAGAGACTCAGTCTGGACAAATTCAAGCTACCACATACAGATAGAACGAATCTGCATACACACAGGAAAATACTAGAAATGTTGCTCAAATCATAATGAGGTATTATAAAAGAAGCTGCAATTTGGGGCTGTATAAACTGTTAAAGACAGTCTTGGATCTCTTATCAGTAGCTAAAGGGTATTAATCCTCTCCAACCTGTTAGCATCGGATAGTACAACATGTACTTTCATATCATGACACAGCCACATCCACAAAGCTGTGCAAGCCCTTTGTATCCCACTCTCTGTACCCTGAGATACTGCTGAGGTTGTGTCTGCCTCTCCAGAAGCAATGCATCAAAGAACATGAAACTAGTAATTTTTCTCCATATAGATCTTTTGAGGTGAAAACAAAGAGAAGAGGGCCAAATCCTCTGTTGGTTTAAATTGGCATTGATTTCAACTGGTCTACAACAGTTTACACCAAGAAAGCATAGCTCGTTTTATTTGGTTTTGGACAATTCAATGCCAAAAGACATAGAGTAATTGGAGGCAACTTAGAGAATAGTCACTGAAAAGATGAAAGGACTGGAGAGATGTATGAATGAGACAGGCTTAGCAAAAACTAAACATCAGAGCTTGACTTAACAAGGACTATAGGTGTGATAAATGTCTACAGGTATCTCAAGGGTGTAATAAATATCAGGAAGGAAGATGAGCTATTTAGGGTGCTTCAGAAAAAGCAGTGTATAAAATTAAGCAAAAAAAAAAAAAAAATCTAGGCCGACTTTCAGCAAGAAAAATCTCAGTAGTGATCTTTATTAACTTTGGAGAAGTCTCCCCAAGGAAATACCAGAAACCACCAGCACTGAGATTAAGCAACCACCCAAGCCATTCAGGTATGAATACTATCAGTGTGTACAGCCTAGTGGGGAAGAGCTTGCCCCATCTATCTTCAGTCCAATGTAATTCAATCTAAATCAGTCTGGTATTTGCACTCTCCATCACTGTGTAATATAAACACATCATTATGCATTTTTCTTTGTCACTCCAAAGCAGGCGGTAAAGCTATCCAGCACAACTTTCAGCTAGGTGTACTCACAGTAAAAAGGTATCACTGCTGTAGACCTGTTCAGACCATGGGAACAAATCCATCCTTACACTCCCAGGCCCCCGCCTGGCTGGTGGGTAACCAGGAAGCACGTACCCTTCAACAGTAGCCCAGCAAAAGTGCATTTCCTGGTTGTGTGATCTGAGCTGGACAAAAAAGCTGATTTGCTGTCAAATTATATCGCTAAGTAGGGATCATGAGAGAGCTACCCCACAACAAAATCAGTCATTTGTCCATTACTACAGCAGGCAAGAGATTAAGTAACTAGTCAGTTAAGTGAGAGAAAGCAAAAAATAATCCCCCCAGTTGTGTGTCAATCTAGAGTCATGGACAGTCATGTTTAAAAAGAGCCTTGAAAGCTGAATTAGTCCTTTGCAAACTGAAAGCCTGTCTCAACAGAATCAATAGTTCATTAAGACTGCAAAGCCCGACTCTTCTTCACCAGGTTTGATGCCAAATTTCAGGGACTTTGTTCCGTCCCTAAGCTGTGCAAAGACAATGGGGAAAAATCATGTTTCTGCCTTTTGTCTCTATCTGCTGGCAGTGGAAAGGGTGATGGTGTTGTGAGGGGTGTGAACAGAGAAAGAAAGAGACAGGAGGGCAAACAGGGGAGAAAGAGAAGTGGGGAGGATTAATCTGACTGTTGTTAAAGGCACCCTGACAGGGGAAAGAGAAGTATTGAACCACAGCAGCTTAACCCAACTTCAATGTACCTTCCAAAAGCAGAAGGAATGTAATACTACGTGGTGTTCTGCTGATAAGCAAATCCTTCTAAATCCTTTCAATTTATTTCTTGGCCTGAAGAAATTACATACTATTTAGGAGCTAAATAAATAAATAAAATTTCATCTCCAGGAATCTAGATTGGATGTTTATTGATTATATATGCACACAGTCACTTGCTTTTCTATTTCTTTCCTTGCCCAGCAGACCAGTGATCCTTCCGTCTTGATGTGGTTAAGGATCAACTGGCACATCTTTTTCAAACTATTCAGTGCAACCCTCAAGATTTGCAAGAGTTTTGGACTGGATGGTAAAATACAAATTCTTGGCTTAAATACAAAAGATACACTGTTGGTATGAGAGGAGAGTCTTTCTTCCTCCTTATCAACCTATTGCTCCTTTCTACAGTAATTTGCCTGCATCCAGAGAAGCACCTTGAAGATGAAAGTTGTGTGTCTATACATTGAAGTCATCTGAGTATGGTGCTTCTCAGAGTAATCACATGGGAAGCATTTTCACACTGCCATTTTCAGTTTTTGATATAACTTGTTCCCCTTCCCTATTACATTTTTATTTCTTATTTAAGCAAAAATGTCACCTGAAACACAAACAGTCAGCCCTCTGTTTTAGGCATAGCCCTAGTTATGTAGAAGGTGGCAATGTGGGTGAAAACTCCAGATGAAAGGTACACTAGGTGTACCACCTTTAACTAAATTAACTAAATAGCTTAACCTAAGCTACTGTAGCTCAACACATAAGAAGTCCTACCCTGAAATCAGTGAGAGCTGCTGAAAGGGCAGAACTACTGAAATTCAGGCACTGCTCAGGAATTTTGGACTTTCTGAAAATCACATCAATTTACACAGTGCTGTTTTTCAACACTTGTCCAGGAGTTTTCAAAAGGAAGACATTTTGGCAAAAGCTGAATAAAGATTTTCAGATGTATGTAGGTAAAAGTCAGCCTTTTGCCAGAATTTAGCATCCTGCCAGTATGGACCTTAGCCCCTGATGCACACAGTCTGATGTATTAACTTAAACTGCCACAGAAATAATTTTATTAAGATGTTGACTCTGATCTATACTTGCTGAAGAACAAACACATTATCCACTCCACCAGCAGAAGGGCAGGGCAGACCTCTGGGGAGCAATAACTTCTTAAATTGCCCCAGTCCAAATTGCCAAGGACACTGAATCTGAACCCTCGTGCTGCTTGATTTCTTATTCCTGGTACTGTCATAAATTCACTGTCTGACGTCAGGAAAATTGCCTCCTTTCCTTATGCTTCTGTTTATACTGCTATAAAATAGGGAGAAAACAACTTCTCTGCTCACTGGGCGTACAATCAGAATTTTAGTAAACCTTTTACATTCTCAAAGCAAAGCCTAGGTACAGAAAAATCCTTTACATTTAGTACAGGGAAGCCTATGTTTCAGAAAGTGAGACTCAAATGATCTGAGATGAATCAGCTGCCCTTTGAAGACTCAGCCTCTAGTAAGAGTAAATGGGTTTTCTTTGCGTGCTAGCTTGCACTTAATAACTGTGTCAGAAGAATATTTTTCATTTACACTTTGCTCCTTTGCTGGAAATCAATATGTCGTTTGCTGGCATTTTCTCCTGGACATCTTTATTTAGCTTGTCTTTTCTTCCTTGGAGGGGAAGGAGTTGTATTTGATTTTGTTCTGTTATTGATTGGATCACTCTGAGCAAGAAATAAATAACTAAGTACATCACAGTAGCTTTAATGACAATCTCTTAAGCCTCAAAATCTGCACACCCTGTTGCACTCCCGCCTAACACATGATTTAAATGAAAAAAAAAACTGTAAAGTGAGGTTACTATGTAGCAAAAACAAAGCAGTAGTGACATATGCTATCTAACTGGCATTTCTATTTTTGTGCTCATTAATAAAACCACATAAGTCCTGTTTCTATTTTTAAAGCAGTACTCCTATTGCCGTAGTAGTTAGCATTGGGATCTCATCATCTCTTACAAATGAGGCTTAACGAGAAATTAGATATGGGAGACCTTCTCCTAGCAGACATCTTACATGCTAGAAAATCTGAGCACGTTCATCTATTTATCACCTGTGGCAAGCGATAGCATGGCCTAATAGGTTGCACCCCTTCTGCAAAAGCCCAGTCCAGCAAATGATGGTGGAGAGGCAGATGCTTTGTCCTGGCTTCACTGAAACTCCAGGCAGGCCCAAAGCATCCCTCCCTGCATTAAACCAGACATGATGGATAAGTGAACAAAACAGTATGCTACAGGAGGGAATGAATTTTATAGGAGATGCATCACTAACGTTTAAAAAATTAAAGACATCTGAACACTCCTTAGAAGAAGGTGTGGCCTGGGCTTTTAGTTAAACAGAAACTGAGTAAGTACTTTCATCCTTTATAATTTTCCTGATAACTTCACTTCAGTATTCCTTGTCTTGTACTGGGCCATGACCTAGTGATGTCACCAGCAGCTCTTACAACCTGTTGCAGACATAGCTGCATTGGGTTGGGAGTGCACAATAACCTCCACCATTTGTTTAAACTGGGGAGTTCTTCTCCTCCTCTCCTGTTATCTTTTAGTTTCTGTTGTTCATTATTATGTAGGCCACAGAAAGCTGGCATATGTAATGGTAAAATTCATAAAGGAGAAAAAACCCTGTTCTTTCGTCCAAACTGTGGCACTTAAATTCTAATGTGACAGGGTATGTTATTCGTAAAGTAACAATGAACATAATTACTCTGAATAAATGTGCCTTAAAACAGCTTCGGCAATTATTGTAAGTACCTCTGAGTCCAATAAGATAAACATCTATCTCTGAATATTCACATTAATGCATTAGACTACTCTTGCCAGGCAAATCTTCCTCTCTCTCTCTCCAAACATTAACACATGCTTAGAAAATGACATTTAAATACTGTTACTCACAGGACACACACGTTTGCTCACAAGGGAAAGAGGGTCGCTGCACACATTTAAATGCAGAATAAGTGTAATGCAGAATAAATAAATGTAGAATAAAGCCTTGCCCGGTAGATACACATCAGCACTTAGAATTGTTCCCTGAATAACATTATATATACAGAACAGTTAACAAAGGAAAACAGCCACTAAATACCTATATACAAGCATATATACCATACCTATTAAAAAAAGCCATAAATAGTTTTAGGTTATAAACAATAAGAAGGTTCATAAACACAAAGAAGGTCACAAAGAAGGCTGTGATAGAACACAGATTTCCCAGGATCAGTGACATCCTCTTAACCACAAGTCTATCCTTCTTCTTCTAATACAGGATATAAATGACTGTCAGCAGCTAGTATGGAAATAGTATGAAAATATCTGCACACACAACAGAAGGTATATATTAATGTTAACTTATTAACATACTAAAATACTAACCTTATTAAGGTAAATTCTAATAAAAATGAAGTTAAATACTTCCAGACATTATTCCATCCAGGAATACCTCTGACAAATGTCTGATGCTTAAAAATCATGCTTTTCTAGCATTAACACTTTTTTCTCTCTTTTTGATATGCAAATAGACTAACAGCTTTACTGGGGGGATAGGGACTGACTTCACACCACATGTTAGTGAAAAACAGCCAACAAAAAAGTAGATAAGCAACCCAAATCAGTGCCAATACCAACAGGAGTCACAGGGGAAAACTTATGAGACAGACGTGTGATTTTTTTACTGAGATTCTAAATGCTGGTACCCACAACCTACTGAAAGCAATAGCACCTGAGAGGGATGGTTGAAGAGCCATGTGGTACTCCTACTAAAATCTTGTGGCTAGATCTCAAAGTTGTACTGTTTAGTCAGCAAACTAAACTGATAAAAAAAATCAGAAAGTTTGTCCGTTCTTCTCTAATCTTAACTTAAATAAGAGATCTACAAAGTACTTCCATCAAACATATACCCATCAGCTTAAACATATTTGGTCCATCAAGTATTGATGAAGCCAGGTAAACTTCAACCTCCTGAGCTGCTCAACATAACAAATGCCTCCTAGGATCCCATTAAATTTGAACTGAACTTCACTTAAATGCCACATCAAGTGGTCCAAGCTGCAAATGGTCGTCATGCAAGAAAATTCTGCATTGGGTAGGCAGACTCCCATGCACAACAGGCATGGTGAACACTTATCCCTGCTGGGTTTCTCTGCAGCCCCCGCCTAATCAGAACATTTGCTCTCTGTGATGGATAAGAAGGCCATTTTCCTTGCTTATTTACTTAGCTCTGTATTGGGTTTGATTAACTGAAGTAAAGGCAAATCAATCTTTTGTGTTTGTGTAAAGTAAAAAAAGGAACAAAGTTAGCTTTAATGGCCCAATAGATGCTCAGCTGGAATGCACTTACTGAGCGAGAGAGCTCGACAAAGGAATTCAGGCAGCTTTAAACACCACCGGGAACATGCTGACCTCATCTATATTTTTACCTGTTTAAAGGAGAAAAGAAAATAAAATAAAAGAAAAGAAAAGAACACAAAACACCCCACACCCATTGCAGCAGCTTTCTGTGTGTCTGAAAATCTATCAAGACATCAAGTACTGTAAGGCTTTTCTCTTGCACTATTCAGCTTTCCATGGCCAAAGCTGGGACACTCTAGGAACACAGTATCCAAAGGAACATTGCCAGAAAGAGAGGACATGAATCCCTAAAGCCATAAGAACACTTCCTCTGCTGTCAGTAAAGCTGCCTCTAAACTCAGCTTTCTTCTGTTCGGTAACACTTCTGGCATCAGTAACCTCTGGTAAGTATTGCAAGGTAGCGTGAAATTCTTGATGAGTATGAAATGAAGAAGCTTGTGCGTTAATGAAATTGAGTAAGACACATTTCAAGGTAGCACTCTAAGAAAAGTCTTTCTCTTGTATAGTCTAATCATGGTGTTGGCAGCACTGGAAATCATGAAAGAAACTATGCCTGATTTAATGCAATGCCCATTAAAATCCTTTAGTAATATATAGAAATACTCAGTCCTTCTGGACTTGGGATAGCCAAGTTTTAGCCCACAGAAAACTTAACCTCTGTCATACAAATGCAAAAAATGGGACAGCTTGATCAGTACAGGGGCCAAAATGTAGAGAGATTTATTTTTCCCTACATTCAAAGTACTCCGGTTACTGCATAGAGAGGTAGAAGGGGGTGTGCATAGGCTTCTTGCTGTATTTGTTGGGGCCTTTTAACAAGAAGGGAAAAAAAAGCAGAAAGACCATCCTTGTTTTAAGATGAAATTTGATGTTCCCTCTCTGAAACAGCTATAGAAATAGCTTTAGGATGATGGCATGTCTCTTCCAAGGAGGAAATCAGTTCACTTTTCTTTAAATTCCTTTCTGGTGCTATCATTATTGTAGCTTCACATGTGCTATCCAGAAACAAGTCATGGAAGCCACTGGCATTAAAAGGTGATGCCTTCTGGCATTTTTACCACTTCATTTTCAGACTTAGGCCCTATTCATGCCAGAGAGCTTTACTGGCATTACAGCCATGCTGTATCCAAGTTGGCAGAGCTGCTTGCTTCAGATCCAGCAATGCTGACAGAAGGAGGGGTTTTGCCGGCACAGTTACACCACCTGAGTGTTGCAAGCTAAGCTGACAAAAGTTGGCATACTTATATCCATATCAGGCTTTTGACTGGCAGCTGCGTGTAAAATCAAAGCATGTGCATTTTGGCACTCTGGGACACTGCAGCGACATTGGCAGAACTTTGTAGGATAGCAGTATTACTCTGAAATGCTTTAGATGGCAAAGCAGTTTTTTTAAAATTTCTTAATTGTCTCCACAGTTGTTACTAGGCATATAGCTGCACTGAGAGAAGTTAGGAATTTGCAAGAAAAGGATTGCAGCCAATGTGGATTTTTTGCTTGTTTGTTTTTGATTCAGAGATCTCAAGGTCAGAAGGGACCATTATTTTCACCTAGTCTAATCTCCCTTTACACAGAAGAGCCTGATGCCAGGACACCTCTGCCACTGATTTGCAATGCCTCTTGACAGGGCAGCTTGTCTGCCAGCCCACCATGGCTTCATGGTTAAGATAGTGAAGATGCATGTGCACCTTTTGGAAGTAAATGTTTATAAGCTGTTTTGAGAATACTTGGAGGAGAGTGCTGTGTAAAGCACCAGACGGAAGATACTGTGATTGTACCTGGTTTGTTGTATTCTGTAAGTTGGAAGACACACAGTCCAAGTGGAACTCCCATATGTACTAGAACAAACTGTTATGCACAGCTGAGGTAGGAGGGACCTAAGAAATAATCTTCTCTCTTTAATGTTTCTGAAATGAAATAAAATACTGGAAAAGTCTGCATATTCCTACAGAGATTCCTGCGTAAGAAGGAAAAGAACTTCCTCCAATTTCTCCTCATTGGTGGAGAAAACCTGCAGTGCACATCTACAGCACTAAACTGCAGCAGATCTTAACACCATTCATCACCTAAGGCAAATGACTCAGAAAAACACCCCTGCCACAGTGGACTACCAGTACTCATCCAGTCAGAAAGCAAACCTTGCTTTCAGATGAAGCACAGCTTTTCCAACAGGTGCAAAGAAATGCTCTGTAACCCCTATACCATTCAGCTTTGAATCTCAGCACCTCATAGGTAGTGGAACAAATTGTGTGGCTGGTCCCAGGGTATCCCTTGTACCTAAGTCTCCCACTTACACACAATGTGCAAATGATCGAAACAAATGCTACAATCTGACACCATGGAGTTCTCGACAGCTGTCAACTCATTAAGTTCTATTCACTGGCTTCCCACCTCCCTGCCAACGTATTACATAAATTGCTTTTTAGCTGACAGCCTTTCCCTTTGCCTAAAACCAGTTTGCACTGAGCATGTTTGAGTCTGTTGCTTTTTAAAAAAATGCATTTATTCCCTTCCCTTTGGTGATTTGCCTTGCTTTGCAACAGTTTGAATGGGCTGCAGCATACTGTTTCATTATCAAGCTGCAACTGGAAATGAATATTTTATAGCAGCTGAACAAAGGTTTGGCTGTAAATGACTATATCCTAATTAAACAAAACAGAAGGAAAGACAGAAAGAAAAATGAATTTCATTAATGAAATATTGATGCAATTTACAGACAAAGGCCTTCCCGTTTAGAAGGGGATTCCTGCAATGTGAATTTTTAAAGAAGTATAGAAAGAGTTGGAGGTTTACTACATCCTTCTTTATTTATCTAGTGATGTTTAACTTATTTCATTTTTGACTTTTCAAGCCTTTTTACAATGCCTGAAGGTATCTTTGGTATCCATCAGTACAAAGTCACAGATGCAAGTGCTCAAAATGTAAATATATACTTATAATGACTGTGCATTAACAACATGCAAAAATAGAACATAAGTGTAGTCATGCTAGCTCAGGCTCCATCTTCACTCTGCCTCTGGCATTAGCCAGTTACGTTATGTTTGTTCAAGAGAAAGGATAAAGGCAAGACAAACATGCAGAAGTACTTTTCTCTCTTCTTATATGCTTACTGGAGTGGCAAGCATCAGTGTAGGAAGTGGTTATACCTGCATCTTCATGCTTCGCAGACTGTGTATTTTGTAGTTCTTAATGGGCTTTTCTACCATCAACTGGCGTATTAACTTTTGAAATTCATCTATATTTTTCATTTCTACAATATTCTGTGGCAGTGCATTCCACATTTTGTGTAAAAGTACTTCCTCCTGTTTGATCTCAGCCTGCTAGTGCTTTATTTCTTCTTAATCTTTGTTGCATGAGAAACAGTGAACAGTTATCCCCTAGTCACAATTTCTCTGCACCATTTTGATTGCAGACATCTCTGCTATTCTCCTGCTTGGTTACCAGTTTTTTAGCTTGAAGAATGCCAGCCTATTTAACCTCTCCTCAGGTGGAAACTATTCCACCCCCTTGACTGTCCCTGCTAATCTCTTTTCTAGGCATTATAGGTTGTTTATTGAGAAGTGACGACCAAAACAGAGTGCAGCACAAAAGGCAAAGTACAACATAGATTTACACAGTGGCACAATGACATTTTCAGTTTGTTTCTTCCCTAATAATTTCTAAATTCGTTTTGCATTTTTGAATGTGAACACATGTCCAAAAGTTAAGCAAATCTGGCCATTTGTCAGTATAAAAACTCACTTTCAATGTTCAGTGTGGTTAAGCACATACATAAAACAGTGCCCAAGAATGCATTTCTTCTGACATTTCTTCCTCATTTCCTGACATTTAAAAATTAAGTCCCTATAAAAGGATGGAATTTATTGATTCTCGAGACACCTCAGTAGCATCCGTTGAATGGATGCAGTGGGGGAATTGAATGGCAGTGGGGTCTAGGAAGAAGTGATAAAGCATTTGGGAGGATGCTGGATTTCTCAGTCATTCTAAATCCTACAAACTGGCACCTTTCTGATGTTGCAGAAGGCACCTGAGTAAGCCCAAGGGAAACCTGTCAAATTCACGTTCTCAGGAGGCAGAAGTAATGCACTGCAATGTGGCCTAATTTGAAACAGACTGGAGTAATCCTCCTGATGCACACAAGATCAGTAATAGAGAGAAGCCTCAGAATTTCAATTAGAAATGTGAAATATATATATATATTTCCCAGTAGTGGGGCCAAACTGTAGAATCTGCTCCATAATTCACCCCATTTCCTTATCCCTTTTTGATGGTTAAAGTTCTTTAAATCTTGTATGCTGTAAAGTGAATCAGACTTAAATATAAAGTTAAAATGCTGTCAGAATCTAATTAGTAGATGAGAATAGCCCTGAACTTTATAGGAAGCCACAGCTGTACTTTATAGCTCAACAGAGAGTGGAAAAGGGAAAAACTATGGCATATGTTTGCCCACAATAATCTGCTCTCCTCATACCATTTGTATCACTTTGGGTGATCGTGACATTTTACTCTGGAGCAGACTCTGCTCTAAAGGTGCTGCATTGGGGATCACTGACAAAATAGTTTTAAGAAACTGCTTTGGTTTAAAGTTAGTAAGGACGAAGAGAAAGCACACAAACGCAGAACCACAGCCTCAGGCAAACCACACAACCTGACTGTATGTGAAATGCAATCTTCAGAAACCCAGGACAGTAGCTATTGGCTCTTGTCAGGCCATCCATGATGTGACTAGCTGAAAATCTTTGCAAAAGGAAATCTTTTTGCAGAAGGAAAAGAAATTATTTTCCTGAAATCACACAACTGATAAAGTTCTACAGTCAGAGTTACTTTATATCCCACATGACATGTAAATATAAAGGACATAAATGAAAACATGCAATTCCTATACAATTCCATGCCTTGCCATTCACTTAATGAAACTACAATTTCTTTTCCATTTTAGCAAAAGAGAAAAATATATCTGGAGTGAAAGAATGAAGTAAATGCATAATAGGCAAGACAAATATGGAAGGGGGACAGATACCTTTCACAGACTTCACTTAAAGGGAGACTTTAGACTCCATTTCCCACTGAGTGTTCCCACCTTAAGCCCAGAGCTATTAGAGCCTTCCTGCTCCCAGTATACCTCTCACTCCCTTGCAGTATTACTGAAGCCCAAAGGCTTTGCTCTCCTACTTTCAGCATTACTCCTGCTTTTTTCTGCCACCCCTTCTTCTCTTAGACTCTCAGGAAAGCTGAATAGCTCTTTAATACCCGTGAAGATACTGATCTTGACTCAAACGCTGACTTTTAAATTTGCAGGAGAAAGACTTTTTTAAACTCCACATTATCGGAGAGCGTACTGTTTATATGTGAAGATACAATTGCTATTACCTGAATTTTAGTAATAATGATAATACCCACAGCCTCTAATCAGATCAAGTTCCCGGTATTTAGATACTGCAGTACCAATGGGATGAAATAGACCCTGTTCCAAGTTGCGCTGTTTAGGCAAGCAAGCAACATATTTAGTACAGCTGACAAGGGAATAACACCTCAGTTTTATGATAAATTGTGATGCTAAAGCATTGGTTTTTGCTCTATGCTGGAACAAAACAAAATATCCTTTAAAAACTATTTCAGAAAAAGAATTGCATCAAAGTATCAGTTTTCAGATAATAATCTGACCTTTTTTTATTTGCACCTAAATTTGCGACATCGTGCTTGGAATGTGCATGACAGCAAAGCACCCACAGGAGATGTCAGAAAGCGTTAGCCCTGTGAAAAGGATACACGTTTGACATCCATGATTCTCAATGGTTTGCAGCAAGGGATTTCCTACTGGATCACTCTGCATCAGGAGCATATGAACAAGAACCTATAGCATCTCCTTCCCGGAGCAGCATCCTGACTGCAGCCTGCGGTGACGAGAGAGCCTCGCATGCCCTCCACCATCACAGAACATGCACCATCCTCTGCGTCCCTGCCCTCCACCCATGCAGAGACCTTGCAGAGAGCATGACATGAGCACAGGGTAATGTGAACGGTGGCAGGAAGACACCTTTAGGAAATACCGGTTATAGACAACACTATTAATGGTGTGGGGGAAGTATGGGCAGCACAAGATTGTTTGCCTGAACATGTATTCTTTAATCTGGTGAGCCTGGGATATTTCTGAAGAAGCTACCAAAGGCCAAGCTAAGGAAAGCAGTTAGCACAGCTTTAGCACTAACTGAGACTATACCTTAATAATCTACAAAATAACACCGCTAAAGACATTCTTATGCTTGCAGGGCCTTCTGACAAGAACAACTTCAGGAAAAATAAGGAGAGAAAGAGAGAGAACAAAAATGTAATTGCCTGCCTATCAGCTCCACTATCATAATTACTTTCAAACTCTGACATAGGTTGAATCAGATGAACATCAAATCAATTTTTGCAGCCAGCAATCAGTGCATTTTTAGCTCATAAATTAAAATGTCACTGGTGGAGTGAGTACAAAATAATGACTGTTTCACTACTTTACACTGCAGAGAGAGCAACTTCCTTCTTTCTCCTTCTGTTTGATTCAATAGCCCAGTGAGTGTTGCTTGTATGTCCTTAAGCACCGTACAGTACATTACACTCATGTAATTCAAAACAGAGTTTGCACAGCTGGATGCCACACATGAAAACAAAAGAAATTATACACTAGCTATGGAGTGGGGTAAGTGTTAACCCGCTGGGTATCCAGAGCCCTATTCTAGAGGTGGGGAGATGGCAGCATGAGCATTTTTCCTGCATCGGTACTTCACACAATGTTGGGAATTTGCTGACTGTACATAGCTGATGGGGAGGAAATACCTTAAGGCTCCACTCCACCATCTTTCCCTTGATCCCGTTCTGACCTGCAGTGAACCTCCTCAGGCTGAAGTGAGCAGAAAGCTCTCCAACAAAATTCTCACCCAAAACATCTTAAGGCCAGAACCTACTCATTGTTTTGATTTCTTTAAGGACTAAAGTGATCAAACTGAAGAATCAATTCTGTATGTTGAAACCTGACCCCTACTAATAAAGTGCTTAATTTCATTTAACCTTTCAGGCCTCATTTCTAAGTCTGAGCAGGAATAATTTCATGGGCCTTTCTGGGCCCTGCCTATCATTTTTCACTCTCTACTTTAAACCTCAAACTCTGCCACTGAGGGGCACAGCACCAGGCTGTTTGTAACTCATGTAACTTGAGTTGAGTTGCCAAGCTATCTCAAGCCTTTCTCCTTTTCAGGGGCTTTCGTACTTTATGTGTACTTTTTTCACTTTAAGTGCAGTACCTAATCTTTACCTAATGACTGAGATAATTTTACTTCATATGACATCACTAGCCAAGCCCCAAATTCACTGTGCTCTTACTAGCTCTAACGTCGTATTCACTTTCCAAAACAGAAAACTTCAAGTACCTTCCTCTCCCATCCAGCTGGAAAGCAGGTTTGAAAGTCAACACAGACTCTAATTTGCTCCAAAATTCTCCTCCAAGGTTCCAGCTCCAGATGCCCTCACTGAACAGGACACCCAGTTGTGCTAGAAAATCCAGCTAATCATTTTTAATGCAGTTCCATAACAGGCAATGTCAGTATTGAGAGTACTGCCTCAAGTCATATCTTCCAAGAGCTCAGGATTTCTCTTCTGCTCTTTCTAGCCTTCAGAAGCTGAGCTATAAACTTATTGAAACCTGAATATAAAACACTTCCTTATTTATTAAAAATAGGAGCGACTATCACTACAACCCAACCAGCAGCCAGTATATAGGATTTATGGAGTGTTGAGTTCAGGAGAAGTCTCCTCTCTTCCTTGCAGTTGATTAATTCTCTGGTTAAGAAAGAAAATTTTCACTTTAAGTGGAATGGCTGACTCTTTATCTAATGATTAGGGTAATTTTACCTCATGTGATGTGACTAGCCAAGCAAACAAATGGTCTTATGTACTATGTGTATCGATGAGTTGTCTGCAACTGTCTGCTGTGGGGAACTGTGTATCTTATTGTGAGAGCCTCTTGCTCAGCTGCACTGCCTAAGAGCTGACAACTCATCACCTTGAAACTCAGCAGAATTTTGAGACAGCAGTGCTCTGTATAGTATCTCTATGATATTATCATTTATACGTTACTAAAACAGCAGTAGGTGCAGACTCATCATGTACTCAAGTCACAGGAAAACAAGAAGGAACCTCTGAAGTCTTAAGAGCTAATACTCAGCTACTTTAGGATCACATCATAAAGCTATCGATAAACTTATTCTCCTGGACCCCTTTTTCCAGAGAACTCCACTTTTGGGTAGGAACCCATTTTTAATTTCCAGCCTCAGCTTATTGACAGCTAGGTAGTGGCTATTTGTCCTTGGGCCATGCAACCATTTAGTTTAAATAAATATTTTTCCTACCTCCTCTTTGTAAACATGATACAGTTTCAGAGAACAATCACATCTCCTTTATTCCTTCAGTGTGTAAGCTAAACAAACTAAACTCTATCAATCTCTTCTCCTAAGACAGATTCTACATTCACAACTTCAGCCTAAAAAGCCCTCTCTGTACCTGCACCAATTCCTAATCATTTTTGGACACGAGCGAATATACTTTGAAATAGCACTGAGCAAATTCAGAGAGAGATTTTAAAAAATATTTTAGAGAACAATCCTGTAGTAAAATGGTGGGTACATTTGTCCGAAGAAATAGCTTAAGAGGTCTTTATTTCCACAGGTAAAGGAATGCAGCTAATTATGTTCTGCCAGATAGAAAACCTGCTTTGCTACCATTTTTAACTAGGTTGCTATTCAGAGACTACCAAACAAAAACTGAAACCAGTTCTTAAGGAAGGGATTTCTAGTGGCTTAAACGGAACAAGGCTTAAAGCTCAGCCCCACACACTCTTGAATGAATCCAAAGCAGAGCATCTACAAAATGGCTGGAAACAGAATTGTATGCCTTGCATAAGCACAGAAGGAAGTAAAGAGATCAAGCTGGAAAAAAAAAAAAAAAGCAGTTAATTTTCAATCTGCCATCTTTTATCTCTGAAGAAACACAAGAAACAGAACTGATAACTGTCTCGATAAGTTATCAGTTGTGATAGCTACGTTACAGAGATGCAATACAGAGTAAGTCCTTAGAAATTCCAAACTTTCAAATCAAATATAATGAATAACTAAGAAAGCCTCACTTTCCATTTCAATTCTGCTCTCCTTATCTGCCATGCTAATATTTAGAAAGTAATTATTGCTCTTGATGATTAGACTTTTTTTCCCCTCTTGAAATGACTGAATTTTCTTTTGAAGTCTGCATCACCCTGAAGGGAAAATCCATTTCTCAGCAGATTTTTTTTTTTCCTTTTTGCCTTGAAAGTAAAGGGGATTAGAAAAAATAGAATAGAATGACAGTGAAAAGAAAAAGGGGGAATGGGAAGAGTGAGCAAGGAAAGACAGTTTTTTTTTTTTTTTTTTTTTCAGTTGTAGAAACGTCATTAGGAATTCATGAAGAGGAAGATGTGAAAAGTGATGAGCCCATCTCATGGGGTATGGAATCTTGGGCTGAAATCCAGAGTTCCTATACTGAAGTGAATGACCACTGCCGACAGCTGTTTTGCTGGGGTGTGGTTAAAACGAATTCAGTATTTGCAGACCAGGCCCATCAGCACTTGGCATCTTCATCATAACAAATTACATAAAAAGTTTTTTACAGAACTATTGCAGCTGGGTAAGTTCTCCAAAGTGAGCACAAATAAATCTTTTCCTACAGCCTGAATAGCATGGCCAAGTTAACCTCGCCTGGACCAAAAGGAATTCACACTGTAATGATGAAGGGAGGTGGATGAACCTAGATGGTTGAATACTTGTGTCAATATAAAAATATTAAATTATAGAAACTTAGCTATGATCATGAGAGACTCGTGCTTTTCTTATAGTACACTTCATAATAAAAGGCAAAGTAAATAAAAAATAATATACTATAGGAGATAGCATAGACAAACTATAGATCTATGTGATTGCTTGTTCCCAAATCTTCTCCAGTTAAAGTGTTATAATAACACATCATTTTATGGGTCCTATAGTATACTGAAACTACAAACTTGAAAATCTCTGAGAATCAAAGCCACACCTACTAATGTACTTATCACCAATTTGCCTCCTCCAAAACCCTGAAATCTGTGTATGCAATGCTTGGCCTACTAATTTACATGGATGTCATTATATGTAATCTAACCACATCATATATGAGTGTGCCTCCACACTGCTGCAAAGGAGATCACTGCTTCATACTGATCGTGCTAGAAAGCTAAGGTGATCACCATTAAGGATGGAACAATGTGGAAACTAATACTTCAAAGCACTCTTCAGAATGAAATATGACATTTTGTCCACTAACACATTTCCTTTTTCTCACAAAACCCTAAACCCCGAACTCATCAGTGGTTATTCCTAGGAAAAAAAAAAAAAAAAAGATGGGAGTTCCTAGAAGATGAGCTACTGACCATGGCTCTCAGCTAAACTTTCTGACAGCCACTGAAGCAACTACTCAAGCCAGAATATCCTTCACACAAACAAGCGGGAGGAAAGCCAACACTGGATGAAGTGATTGGCTTATTTCAGAATATAAAGTGTTTCTTCTTGACAGCAAGCCATGCTGACTGTCTTTGGGGAGATGCTATAAAGCAAGCTGAGAAGAAACCTTGATCAGAAGTATGACAAAGCAGCAGTTTTGGGTTGTATAATGGATGGCCACTCAATGCCCTTGTATCTGCAAAGTAGCTTTCTCAGTAGAATCCAAAATAAAGGTCTTCAGTTGCTAAATGGGCTAAGCATACATTTCTTGGACCTGTTGTTAGTGCTTGGTATATCACCAGCAAGTTTTGTCATTGGTGTCTTCTTTATTTTAAACACACTTCTTTTGAAGTTAATAAAATGACTTGTTTCTCCCTTGTGCTGGGCCATTTGCATAATTATAAAGAGGGTTCATGGAAGAGAGTCAATCAGATAATTCCCACATGCAAATTAAAGATCTTTCAATTAACATGGCAGGACGTGTGTGAAAACTATGCTAATGTAACAGAAGATATCCCCAGTGGCAGTTCAGCTCTCTGCCTGTATGCCAAGGCATCTCTTTTTCTCACTTTACTTTCCCACTAGTGGCCTCTACTTGGGCAAGAGAGGGTGATGGAACAGAGCAAAAAGGAAGGTTTATTAAAGATCTTTATTACAATGTTCCTGGTGGAGTGGGGGAGCATTGCCTTGCTTTTAATCTTGTTTCAGGCAAAAGTCAACCTGGCTGATTAGACAACTGTCTCTTGCCACATCAGGGCAAAATTGTGAGAATCTGATTTCCAGAAAGCTCTTTCTTTCATAGAGCACTTTGCTTAGAGTTCTCTTACTGAAAGATTACTTCTCTTGCCTATCTTCAGTATTAATGCATGCTCTCTTTTCGTAAGGCTTTCCTTGCTTCTCCACCTGCAAGTAGTGGCCCCACAGAACAGCTTCTGAAAAGCAGGTATGAGTAGAAAATAAGCCCAGATACTTAGTAGTACCTTTTTTTTTACCTACTAAAAAAAAAAACAAAAAACAAAACAAAAAAAAAAACCAGAGAATTCAGATCTTTAGATTTCATAGATATAAGTTGGTGACCAACTTCAAAATGAGAATTTAATATTTCCATGAGTATAGAGATGACATATACACTGGTCCTTTATGAAAGTATTATATCTTCCCCTGAAGCATAGGAAATGCTAAAGACTGTATACCAGAGGAGAGGGAACCCTGCTTTCTACTGTGGCACCCTGATAGCTTTCTAATCACTGAATGACTTTTCAAAAGCATCTCTTGTATAGGAGAAATAGCATGTCTGCGTTTTCCAGCAAAATAAACCAAACTCTTTTATTTTAGGTGCCTGCCTCTCTTTGTTCCTGAATTGGGACCAAAACCAGGAGTCTGTAAGTCTGGAAAGTAAGAGTCCCTATGTGAGCATGTCAGAACTCCTCCATGAAGGCATCTGCAGCTCCAGCATTTCTCTGGCAGCCTCCCTGAGAAGCAGTAATGCTCGTGGCAGCGAAAAGAACCCACTGATTGCTCCAGATAACTGTTCGTTGGAATATACATTTGGATGATGAAGGGATGTAACACTGTCAAAAAAAACCCAGCATGCTATTTTAAAGAAAAAGAGAAAAAGATCTTTTCTGAATGTACTAAAGTCTATTTTCTTTTACCTTGGGACACTCTCGAAAGTAGCTAAATGAATACAACTTTCAGAAACAGGAAGAATCTTCTAACAGCTAATTGAGAGCATGAACTAGTACTGGTCTTGATATTAGCATCTCTCTCTCATTTACATTATTCCCATTACCAAACTACCCAATCAAATAATAATAACAACAGGGTCCTGGAAAAATTAAAATGGATTGTGTATGGGCTCCAACCAGCCCACTGTGAGGTATTCCTAGCAGTTACTCTGCTTCCTACTACTGAAGTAGCAGGGAGCACGACCTAATTCCATGGACTAAGCACAAAATTGGGAATCATGAGCAGCTACCTTAAGGCCCACTGCTTTTTCCCTGGAGCTCATGGTAAGATTCTGGTGGGGCAGACCTAATCCATCTTTGTCTCATCTCTGCTTTTGGGGCAAATCACTTTATCATTCATGTCTTAGTGGTCAAAACTCACAAGGGGATATTTTGGTGGATTAATCCAATCGAGATGCACCAAAGACAGCTGCTAAGTTTGCACAGGAAGTTTTCAGCTCCAACATTGTGCATATAATCTTAAAAGTATTTGGGTTTTCATCCACTTATCAGCATCTAAGAACAAAAAATTTTAATAACGAAAAGCCTCTCTGTTTGCATTCCTGTGCTTCTGGATCTGAGCAGTTTACAGAGTGGTTCAAAGTGATCAAAAGTTTTAAATGTCATATTTGTGGTAGCCAATAAAAAGCAGGAGTTCATTCTCAGCAGTCTATTAGCTTTATAACTATTATTAACACTAGTTGCTTTATTATGCAGCATTAGCAAAGTAAACTCAAGCTTTTTCAGCACATTTTAGCTTTAACGAAGCAATTACTTGAGTCAAAATCATTTATCATATTGAGCAACTCCTAGCAAGAATTATATTTCTGACTTCAAGTCTTTGTTTTTCAAATAGTAATGCATAATAACTTCTTGAGGAATTAGTAATCAATGTGTCACTCCTGTAAGTAATTATTTTACTTGAAACAAGTAATAAGTCTGTGTTCCCATTTGAGGGCACATGTAATTGTAATGTATTGTTAATTCTGTAGTCTTTTGTATAGAATGAATATTCAACCTTACTAATCATGGGAAACTATCAAACTATCTCTAGTGTATGTTCTCTTTAGAAAAAGAATAATAAAAGAGTTAGCATACTGAGTATCTTTTTAAGTTTCAAACTTCAGAGAAAACACTATTTATTGAAATGCATTCCATGTGTGGTGTTTGTGTGCATACTCAGCATGTCCTGTTTTTTTTCTTGGTGTTTTGAAAGAAACCTATAGGCCTAGAAGAACTTGGAATCAGATGTGCTTGTTTCTTTATGCTTGTCTCCTTCATTGCACTCACTGTCATACCAGGAGCACAGCACAAGGCTCTTCTCTGCCTCAGTTTCACTCCCTTTAATGTGTAGAAAACTAAATCCATCTTAGGGGCAGAGAATATTGTCGTCACAAGTTATTGTTCGTTAAGCACTTTAAGATCAGTAATAGAAGTTCTTAGAGAAGCGCGGAACATTACTTGTTTTGAAAAGATAATAAATTAAAATGAAATATAATAAAACTTTCCAGCTGCAAGAATTGTCTTAAGACACTTTTATATCACATTAGACCATGAAGTCACATTTTCAAATGAATGAAACATTTTCACATGAAACAAAACAAATATTTTACACTGTATATGAACACCACGCCACAGTATGAGGCAGGACTTCCATCCTTGGAGGTGTTCAAGACTTGACTGGATATGGCCCTGAGCAACCTGACATGATTAAAGCTGCTCTGAAAAGGTGGTTAGTGTAGCTCCTTATTATAGCACACTTGTAAAAGCCTTTCTGGGTTGGCCTGAAAATTCAGTTCTTCACAAGTCTGAACCTCATATGAACACACAAATGGACAAGACATCAGTGAAAGCCTCAATCCAAACAGAGCACTTGGCAGCACATGGTGCAGACAGTCAAGCCTCTGCTTTGAGCCAGCTCTGGTCCCAAAGATGATTACACACATTACCTCATGACTGTGCCAGTGCAAAGAAGTCTTGCCTCACAGCTGGACTTTTTACGTGGGCATTGTCCTGTGTTAATGCAGCCAGATGGCCTTTCTACTGCAGCTAGCTCAGGGAGCATGCACAACTGTCTACACCTGACCGTGTAGCACTGCTCGTAATGTCTTCTACCACCACAGAAAAGCAACATTTATCCCAGGCTCCAGAAGTACAGGTGCTACTGTTGTGTCTCTGTCATCAGCTCTTGCAGCCCAGTGCCTACAGCACCATGCTGGGGCTTTAATTAGCTACTGACAGGAGAGAGAACAGTAGCTACTCAGTCAGCAGGAAAGTCTGTGATCACTCCTGATGTAGCATTGCCACAAGTCCAAGATGAAACCAGGTCTCCAAACTGGACATTTATGTTATTGTTATTATTTTGTCTGTTTGTTTGTTTGAGGTTTAATGCCTATGCTGTTAATTTGAGGGCGATAAATAGCTTTTTGAGAAAACTAATTTGTACACAGCTGCAATTAATCAGAGTGCAGAGAAGAGTGCAGCAGAGCTGAACACCCTGCCAAAACAGATGGCTGTGCTGCCGCCACACACCCCTGCATTCCTGCGAAGGTTAAGCCAAATTGCAGAGCCCTGGGAATTTGAGCTCGCACACATGCTGGCTCTCCCCACATCAGGCTTGCTAGGGAAAAGCTTGAATGATTTTCACCTGGAACCCTCCTGGGGCTTGCAGCCATTACTTTAGACATTTAATAACCAGTGGCAGGGGAGAATAAAAGAAACAAACAACTCACTGAACTTTTCCAGCTGCACAGCTGAATTTAGGATCTAGTCCTTTTCTCTGGCTGTCTTTTGCATTCTGCCTGATCCTCAAAACTTTCCTGGTATGTGAGCAAGAAAATATCAGCCAGATGGCAGCAGCTACAACAAAGCAACCTGAGAAGTCAGTACTCCTCGTTGTTTCTACTGGTTTCCATCTGAATGCAATAACATGTTAATATTCCCAAAGAAAGAGAAATTGGGGTGCACAGAGAGAAACATGATGTTTTCCAGCTTCAGCATTACAGGGTGGCTCCCTGCAAGCCTTGGGGACTGACATGCAACAGCTGTAAAAAGTGACGTGCTGATTCAATTGAAAATTATGAGACCTGGTGCCAAACAGAACTTCTTTGCCATGACAGAAAAATTTCACTGTGGGACCCAGCAGGGCACACAATGGCTTACAAGAGGGCTATTTATTAGGTTATTTGCCACTTGCCTGAGGTGCACTGAAGAGTTACCAGGATGAGGTTTAGCAATTACTTCAAAAATCTTGTGATTTAAGGCAATCAACGGGCAAAATGTGGAAAGAGGGTTATGTTTGAAATCTGAGCTTCTTTTAAACATATGGATGCTCTTCTACATAGTCACTAAAAGATGACTAATATCCTTAAGGTATTACCACCAAAGTGGATCTTCAATGCAAAAGAACAGTGACTGTGCAAATGCCGTATCTATTATGAGTGATTTTTCAAAGGTCAGAGTAAAAGGTCCTCCCACGTCTGCCATTATATTAAGGATGATAGTTCCAAAAGAGACAAAAAAGACCAAGTAATCTCTGCTTTAATGTGGCTGATTTCAAAGCTTCTTGAATCAATTTTCATGACTTGATTGAGAAACAAAAGGCAACACAGAAGCCAAGTCCTGATTGTATGGGCTTGCTGCAGCCATGGGAAGAGGATTTAATTTTGCTCCCCGTTTTTCTTTCCTGTGCAATGACACACACTCCTGCAGCAATGCCATGAGTAAGGGAAGCACTTCAGACAGAGATTGAAAAGAAGGTATGCTGAGGAGTTAAAACCTATCAAGCTCCCTCCAGTAAATCCACATCTGATAATTAGTGTCAGTTTTCTGCTTCTCTCTTCCTTCCTGACTCCTCAATGGCTTCAATATCTTGGCTATTATCTTGTAAAAGAGTGATGAGAAAAAGGACATTCACAAATGGTTGCTTAAAGATGTTAGCACTGCAGCAGACTCTTGGGGAATTCTAGTTGCAGGGCAGAAAGATATCTGCATGGCTCTTTAAAGAGACTGAACTTGTGAACCTCGGAGTAGAAAAGCTTTTTATGATTCTGCACAAATTGTGTGTGCTTTTCCTTATGGCCAGGACCTTGCCTTCCTCAGATACAAAAAGTAATTACAATGATGATTCCAACAAAATCACAGAGATTTTTATTTCTCTCCTTTAGCCAAAGTACACGTAAATGTATTCAACAGGCTGGTATGGTTGGCAGTTGTTGCAGGCAAGCAAAAGGAGTCACCTCTCCAAGATGAATCATAACAGTTGTGATCAAAACAAAAGCAAGGCCCAGAGTATGATGACTGACACTTCTGAAGGTAAAGAGAAAGATTCAGTTCTGGGATGAGAAATTGAGAGAATTTCCATGTAGGCAATAATGACTGTGCATGCAACATCAGCTGATAAACCAGGAGTTTAGCAGGAGTTCCCATGACACTCTAGTAGTGATAAAAAGCCATGATGTTGCAGACCTTATAGAACAAAGGCATACTGTGTTCTGTTATCTAACTTTGCCAAAGACAAAGCTATAGATCAAGTGTAATTTAGTTATTTTAGAGACAGAAGCCCAGATTTCTAGTTTCTGCTCCTGGCTCTGATATTAGAATTTACTTTATAGTGCCACCACTGCCATAGCATCTGAACACTTTTTATGATTTACCCTTATAACTGATAGTAAAGATTACTAAGCTCACTTTCAGGAGGGGAACCAAGGCACCAAAAGGCTATCTTCCCTAAGATCATATGGGAAATTTGTAATGGGAATGAGCTGACCCAATTCTCCCAAGACTCAGGTTTTAAATTTTCTTCTTTGCTCATATCCACTCAAATTGCCATAACCTCAGCTAACTCTGGATATAATTGTATTTTTTCCAAGATGGGTAAGAAGACTGAATTTTAAAGCCTTCTGAGTTGCTAGGATGAAAGGCACTACAAAAAGTTCAGTGTACTACAATAATCATTGGCCTCATATCTTGCAGTGGTGACACTAAATGATAACATCACTACAACATATTATTCATTAGATAAAATGCCCTTATTATTTCTACTATATTTGTATTTCTGCAGTGCTCAGCTCTGTAACACTCAAGCTCTCCCATTTATGCTCCAAGCTCCATGCCATAGTTAAGAATTGCTCTGTAGCACCTTATAGATGAAGTTTTCTGTGGGTACCTGTGGCCAGACAGCAAACAGTGGCAATGAAACAAATCTCAAAATTTATCGCTATAGTATACTGGTTGTCTTTGCTCCTAATGCACTGATCAGGTTTATATTTTGGCCAAAGATAAAAAGTGAAGGTTATCCTTCTGGGAGTTGTATACCAGCATTACAACACAACCTGACCAATCCAACACAAACAAATCTGCACACTGATCAGAATGACAAAGAAGCGTAAGGCATAACATTAGGTAAAAAACAACAGCCAAACAGGTTTATCACTGCCTGCAACAGGACAGCTGATGCAGTTCAACACCGAACCTGGGGTGCTCTGCTCTTCTGTGACAGTAGTTCTCTCAAGTGAACTAGAAGAAAAAAATCCTTCAGGCTTAGCTAGCAGGAGCAGTGCTAACACCTATCTGAGATGTACTTTTACAATAATAGAAGAAGACTGCTGCTACCAGCTTTTTAAACAGTTATGGGGAGCTAGCACGTATCAGCCCAGCAGAACAAATTGCCTCATTAAGAGCTCTTTCCATTAAAGTAATCATCACCCTCTGCCTACAATTTACGTGAGCTCTTCCTATCCACATCAGAGCTGAAAAGGAAATGGTGTGAAAGTGAAAAGCACTGATATGAAATAAAAGTTGCACAGAAGTCCTAAATCATATTCAAGTACTTGCTGTTAGATCAATTCATGAGCCCCCATTGCCCCTGTTATACAAAGCCCCCTTTCTAAGGTTTATAATTTTTCTGCATTCTCCTATAAAAGACAGAGACTGAGATTTTCTGGAGGTGATCTTTCTGCCTTCACTTGCAGATAATAGAATGCTTTTTAAGGGCTATGCTAATGTGACCTGATTACACTTGTGTGTGCACATGGGAATCTGCGTCTACTACGTATGCTAAGTGTGAGCGTGGGCTCACGCATGTGTTTCTCAGTGCCTACAGCTTGCTTAATGAGATCACTGCTTGTGGGAAGGAGTTTGCTGTACCTGAGAGCACTGATGTGTGTGGGTGAGGAAGATGACGTGTAGGAGGGTGTAGTACACAGACATGAGCACACGTGTGGGTCTGATAAATAGTTACAGCAGACGGAATGACATAATTGTGAACTTTTCTATCACTTTTTGGAGCATGAGTGTCTGCTCTCTGAGCAAACTGTATGTGGTCATTTCAAGTGTATTGTAATGAAACAGATATGGCTATGTACGCTTCCGTGAATTTATTGAGGATCTCTAACCATGTTTTAACCTTTGCCCTCTCCCCTAATATATAATTAGTGCTGGCCAGTATGGGAGGGATGGTACATGATATGATAAGTTTTTGTTACGCAACCAAATAGAGTACTCCTCTCTTCCCTTCTTGGCCTTTTTGCTCATCCCCAACAGGCTGTTGGATACGTGTCCCTGCAATATACTTGTCCGTGAAGCTTGTCTGTTTTGGATATATTTCCAATCATGCACATGGAACATGCAAGAAATGTGTTGTTCTTTGGGAGGATAAATTATGGGAAACTTTTCCAACATCACCAAAGCTCTTCTCTCCACAGAAGCAGACAGGAAGATGATATGAGCCACACTAGATACCTGTACCTATTTCACATCAGATCAAAAATTAAGCCTTCAGAGACTTAGGCATGATTTGACTTACATTTCCAGTGATTTTAATATTGTGTCCTTTCCACACTCGAAAGGAAGGGTGACTCTCGCTTGCACTTTGCTTGCCCTTCTTTCTGAAGTTGCTTGATCCTTGCAAACAGAAGCATGTGTAATGCCTCCTTTCTATGACTAGCAGTCTGTGGGGCAAAGTCATAAGCAATTCCTACCAGTGCCTGGGCAACTGAAATTCACCTGGCATATACAAACCAGACAAGAGAAAAAGAAACTGGAGTGGAAAGGAACCTTTTTCAGCAGGGAGCAGAGTACAACAAGGAAATAAAAAGATGAATAAACCTGCCATAGGCTTTTTCTTTATGGAGCAGAGGCACAGTTATTAGGTACCCGCAAAGAAGGCATGCTGGATATATGACTCCTAATACATCGTCCATAATATAGCACTGTGCAGAAGGCATACAACTTTTCAAGCAGTTGTCAGAGGCAGAAATAAATACAAGGTCTTAGTGGGAAAAAGTGACCAAAAGGATTACAAGTGAGCATTTGGATGGCACAAGTAGGAGTCAGACAGCTCTGACAGGCTTTTTTCATACGTGCAACTTGTCAGAAACTGGAAAATAATTAAGTTTTTATTATTATTTTTCTCTTAATAATTTGGGTGACTTTTTTACTGTTCATAAAACATGACAGATTGATAGTGCTCACTAGAAAACAAAGGCCACGAACACATTGTTCTGCCAAGTATATCTTCATCCACAACTGTAGCACCCTCTTTACTACAGACTGGGGTCACACCACCCCTTTGAAACCCTTGATTTGACTCACAGACTCCTATACTCAGCTATTCCAAACCTAAAGGCCACACAAAAAACTGCCAATCGTCCTCACTGCTATTGTGCAACTTCCTACCTCTTCCTCTCTTCAATATTGTCCTGCTGTTCCAACAAAGTATGGCAGTCTTCACACATATTTCTCTTCGGTATTTTAGGTCTGGGGTCAACTGCATACTCCATCATGTTCTGTAGCATCCTATCTTATCCCAATATTGATCTCCTAAGAAATGATCTGCCAATGTGCTTTGTCAGCTTGCAAATATTTATGCTTTTTCATTCTCAGACAGATACAGAAAAACTAAGTTCAGTGTAATTTCCCAGTATGAACCCAAATAAACTGCAAAACAAAGAAATGGTATGCTCATGAATCTTACAAAATGCATAAAGGAAGTTAGACATCAGGGGTGGATAAGCTAAAAATATCTGAGAAACCAGGCAGAAAGTACATAGGATAATCTGAGACACACCAGTTGAGGTGGTATGTCTGAATTGAGTACGTTTCCAGTAATTCATCTAGAACCTCACAATTTCCTTCAGGAAAATGTATCAGCCTAGTGACTGCCAAGGTAGGAGATCACAGCTCAACTCCATCCTATAGAACTGTAGAAAAATTTATGTTGGAGAGGACCTCAGAAGGTCTCTAGCCCAATCCTTTGCTCAAAGCATGGCCAGCTCATGACTACATCCACTTGAGTTTCAAAAATCTCTGTGTGGGGAGATTCCATAACCCTTCTGGGTACTTGCTCCACTATGCAAACACTCTCATCCTTACATATGTTTTTTCCTTATATCTCTGGAATTTCCCTTGCTGCAGCTTGTGTTGTTTTTTTTGTCCTTTCACCTGCATCTTTTGCAATTTTTGGATCTGCCTTTACAAACTCCTGTATGTAGTGGATGCCTACAACTAGATCCCTTCTTTTTCTTCTCTCCAGGTTGAACAAAACTGGTTCCTTCCAGTTCTTTCCTTGTATGTTGCATGTTCCAGCTCTAATTGTCTTAGTGGCCCTCCACTGGTATCTTCACAGTCTGTATACAGCCTTGGAAGAAGACAAAAACTGGACACAGCACGCCAGACACAGCCTCTCAGATACTGAGGGGACTAATCACTTTTTTCAACCTGCCAGAAATGTTCTCATGGCTGCAGTCTATTGTGCAGTTAGCCTTCTTCCCTCCAAGGGCACACTGCTGACTCATGCACAACAAAAAATTTTCCACCAGGATTTCCAGGTCCCTTGCTGCAGAGCTGCTCCCTATCCAAGCAGTCCCCAGCCCATATTGGCATGGGGTTATTAAGTTCTAGGTGCTGGACTTTCCATTTGTCTTTTCTGAACGTAATTAGGTTCCTATGGCCCATTCCTCCAGCCTGCTGAGGTGCTCCACCCCTGTCCTCCAGCACTTTGATCACTTCCCACCAGCTGGTGTCATCTGTGAATTTTATGAGGATGTATTCCATCCCATCATTCAAGCTGATAAGGAAATTAAATAGTATCAGCTCTAGCATCAACCCTGAAAAACACTTCTTGTAACATGGGACTTGTCCGACTTTGAATGATTGACCAACACTCCTTGAGCCCAATAGTCCAGCCAGTTCTTCTCTCACGTTATTGTCCACCTATTAACTCCACATCTCCAAGGTGACAAAGATGCCATGGATATTGTGTCAAAAGCTCTGCTACACATTTCCCCATCTTCCAGAAGACTGTTTTTGTCAGTAGTACTTTGGCTATTCTGGGCAAGTCCTCTGCACCCCCCACTTGTTGGATCTATGCCACAGTGGGACACGGACTGCAGGTTTCACTGCAGCATTAGAGAGTACCAGCAGGACCACCACCTGTAGTGGTTATTACACTCTGTTAGATATGGAAGAAAAAGGAGAGTGGATCCTCAACACTGTTGCTTGCTCCCAGCACAGTTTGTGTAATTTATAAGGTACAAGCCTTGGATAAAAACCAAACCCAAGACTCTCAACAGTGGAATGTCCTAATCCCTGAGCTATGCAATCACTGTAGCATCTCCTGATGCAACAAAGCTAAAATTTATGTTGTACGCTGGCTTGGCTTCCTCCAGATGATGTAGGGAAAGAATGTCTCCATCACACAGTCTTACCTATGTAGCTGTCTGCCTACTGCCACAGCATCCCAGCAGACCTCGGGGTGGGAACTATCAACATATGCAGGTTAATTTTAGACACACACAGATAATGACAATGGGCATCTTAGGAATGTTTAGGTAAGAAATAGATGATGTTTGTTATGCTCTTACAAATGTCGAGTGGGAGATGTTTTCTTCTGTAAATTTGTGCATTAATATTTTGAACTAAGTAACAGTCAAAATAAAAAAAATTGCTAAAATGTCTATTGCTATTTTTTTCTGGATAACATTCAAATATTATCAAGAATAAAAGTCATAAGTAACAAACATAACTAATATCTAACAACCATTGTCTATGCCTTCATCACACCATTAGACCATGCTCTCTCCATGTTAACTAATAAGAATTCAATCTGAAATGAGAAACTTGAAGATCTTTCCTATCCTCTGTCCTCCAGTCTGCCATTTGATATACAATTCACACAGAAACTACTGCGAGAGTGCTGCACATCCTACCCCAGATTTCTTTATAGGAAGCCTTATTTCAGACTCTGGCCTGAAAGAGAAAATACAGCAATTTACAATGATGGATGATCTCAATAGCAAAATTCCATCTGACCTACTGCTAAAAGCAAGAAGCATATTACTGACTTGAGATAGGTAAGTTGGTTAGGAGCAAATATCATAAAACCCAGAGCCTTCAAATGAAACTGGATTTGCATGTGAATGGAACTTTTTTTCTGAGATTTAGAAAAAAACTTTTCTTTTCCTTATGCATTGACTAGTGTGTATCAGTTCTGGCTGAAACAATAAGTACCCTATCACCAGCAACATAAAACTGCTGACGATCAACCCAGATTGTCAATGCTTGTTCACTTTCACTGACCTACTTATCCTTCATTCTTTCTCCCTTTCTGACTTCCTTCTCTGATCATTTCCCTCCTGGCCTCACATCTTCCCCCTTCACACAACCTTCTTCACTATTTCAATAAAACTATTGCGTAACATAGTAACTCTCTCTTTCTTATATTATGCCAACTTGTTATGAAAAAATACAAGTAACTTTCTATGCCCTGAAAGTAAGCAAGAAACTCATTCCTGACCCCAAGCATGGTAACTGGTGATCCCCAGATATGATTTTCAAAAAACAAAAATGAATTCTCAGCAGTAAAGGCTCAAATGATATCAAAATCACAAATTGCATTAGTTTCTGGCTGACTTAGTTATAACTAAAACCAGGTAAAACCAGGTACAGAATCTATTCAGTCTTAGAATACATCAGTTCTTTCCTAACTATGGAAAATTACACAAATAAAATGAGACTGAGTTTTACACCAGCTCTTCTCTTTCCCATAATGCCACTTAGTAGCTGTCAGCCACTTGCTTTGAGCAAAGACCTTTCTTCCATTTCTTTCTTCAGTGCTCTACTATACTCAGAAATGTACAAATCTGCAGCTTAGCTTTACGGAAAAGGCCAGGTCACTGAAGCAGTGATTTGTCCTCTCAGTAAGGGTGAGCGACATCTTCATATAATTAAGTCCTTCATATACTCTGCAGTTATGCTTTATTCACCTCATTTTTTAATGTAACATAAACAAGTTTTATGGGTCATTACTTAGACAGGTGTGCCGCATACTGAGTCTCTGAGATTTGCAGGCCAGAAAAATGGAAACTGGAATGGCAAAATTACTTGGCTGGAAACATTTAGGGAATGCTGTGAAATGTTTAATGGCATGCAAGTGTCACATTTTATTTTCACAAAACTCTTTCAAAGTTGATGTTACACTTTTTTATTCCTCAACCCTTTCCTACCTTTTACACGCTACTGAAAACAGCATCTTCCAAATATCAAGTAGGAATCAGACAACTCATTGCTTTCCTAACTTCATAAATGCTGCAGAAGTAAAACATTCACTTCCCACAGAATTTAAAAATCTAATCTTCTTAATTTGAATCCTTTACAACACAACACAATCTGCTGTTCACACCTGATGTGCAGTGCTTAGGGGAAGACGCTCCTCTCAGCACAGTGATGGCTAGACCACTTCCTTGCTAATGTATAATCACATTCTGAGATATTATTAGTTGGTTTAATTCTAACCTCTAAGAGTCAAAATGAATGTGCTTTTGCAACTGCATTAAAATGGTCTGAGAACTTTTTCTCCTTTAGCTTCTTGATACTGCCAACAAACTCCTCCTGATGCAGTAGCTATAATTTCCAGAGAGTTTCAATTCAAAATAAAAGCAGCTTCACTTAATTACCTTCATTGATGGTTTTGATTAGTGTATTTTGTACTGCACTAGGAGCACTGACATAGTCAATTACTGTATCTCAACCAGGGCCAGCAATTTCTTTCACCATGCAAACTATTTTACACAATCACAGAATCACAGAACCATTTAGGTTGGAAAAGACCTGCAAGATCATCCAGTCCAACCTATAACCTAACACTACCAAGTCCTCCATTAAACCATGTCACTAAGCTCTACATCTAAATGTCTTTTGAACCCCTCCAGGGATGGTGACTCAACCACTTCCCTGGGCAGCCTGTTCCAAGGTCTCACAACCTTTTCAGTGATGAAATTTTTCCTAATATCTGACCTAACCCTCCCCTGGCACAACTTAAGCCCATTTCCCCTTGTCCTATCACCCGGTGCATGGGAGAAGAGACCAATAAACTAACTACACCTTCAGCATCCTGTATGATCTGTCCTCTTTCTACATTGAAAGTGGACAGAGATTTGAGCACTGATGTACTAACCTACAAAAATTTACCAGATGAAATCAAATAGATAAATAATTCATTCCACGAAGTACCTGAAGATATATTACACTATTCCATGACTACAGTTAATGCATCACATTCTTGGACAATGCAGAATCTTTCAACATTTATAGAGAAATCTGCCTAACTTCTTTATTGGATAAGTACCTATAGAAGTCTGAACCGGATATGCCATTCCTTCTTTTGTTGCCTTTTTCTTTTTTTTTTTTCCTCCTTGGTTTGCATGAAAATGGGGATTAACAAATGCAACTTGAGGAATTAAGCGGATTTGCACCTGCTCAAATCTGAACCATCAGCCAACTCCTGTTCTAAAGTGTTGTGTGCTATTTCTGCACATAGGTTTTGCACTCTGCAGAAGACAGCTGCATATGAGAAGTGAGGGAAATTAAGCCTGAAGAGACAAGAAAGACAAACATATAAACCTGTTAGGGATCTTTGAGTGAAAATACTGAGTAAATACAAGATTTTATTCCTACTAATCTGCAATCCTTCCTGTACAATCAGTATTTTACACTAATAATTTACATTTAGCACTCTTTCATTCCCAAGGATTGTAAAAAAATAAAAAACAAAACAAAACAAAAACAAACTGGAAACACAAAAGCATTTTGGGCAAGGTTAGCTTCCAGCTGTATCCCACTGGAGAGGACAGAAAAACATTCACATACCTACCATCCTTTTGTTAAATATTTCTCAATGGCTGTTGCAGATCAAAAGATACTTTTACAAACACAAATTATATTTTCTTCTAGCCCATAGAAACTTGGAGCAGATGGGATTCAGTGTTTTGACTTACCTGAAAGACCAGGTTTCACCACAGAACTGTAATGAGCAGACAATTTCCACTCAACTGTTTCTGCAGAGTCCTGCCACTGACAGATTTAAAGGCTAAAAAGGACCAGAGAATCTCATCCACTTCTGAAAACTGTTCCTACTCCAAAATCTGAATGTGGTCTTTCCACCAAGAAGAGAACCCAAACTCTTCTGAGAGGAAAAACCTTGTACTTCAATACCTAGGCAGAAGGGCTTTACTATTACAGGCTACAACTATGCTATGTTGAGGGCAACTACTTACATATTACAGCTTGAATGGAGGGGAAAACACAAGATCAATTCAGACATATTGCACAATTAAGTATATGGAGTTAATCATAATTATAGTAAATTATGCCAAGCATGACTAGATGTAATCACAGGGTAAACAAATCTTATTTCAATTAGCAACAAAGAAAAATTTCTTGTAAAATTCAGAACAATTTCTATTAATGTTATCCAGGAGCAGAAATATACTGGAGAATTTGTATGTCCACAGTAAAAAGTTTCAAAACTAGCATAAGAATAATTCCCTACCAGTTTTATATACTTATGCATACAAGAAGGAGAATTCAGTTACTGTGAATCTTGAAATAAGAGAAGTGTACATGCAGAGTAAACTGTGTGTTAGAACAGTATGCATATTCAAATGACAAAGGTGCCTATTCATACGGACTGGTATCTTAGCATTTGTAAGAGCAAATATGTATAGTTAAGCTATATATCTTTCAACAAAGCTACAGAAAAATGTTGCATATGAAAGTTTCTAACTAGCTTTGAAAGACAAAGCTATTTTTCATTTCTTTCATCACTGAGAAACAGATCATAGCATTACTAATTGTTAGCAGGAGCTTTGTAACAATCAGGTATGCAGTCACATACAAAACATTGCAAAATTGCACAATGCAGTGCTTGGAAAAAAATACTTGAACTTTGAGCGAGTAAATTTGGATACAAGAAGCAATAAAGCTATACATACTGCCTTGGCTAATTTTCCCTGTTCCTCAACCACATAACATAATCTGCATAGAGCTCTGGGCTGCCATAGTTAAACTGCTGCTAATATGCATGTAAGCTTGTTCAGAGCTAACTTGCCTACCTCTGTACAGGACTACATCATTCTGTGCAGGTTTCACCAAGGGAAGGAGCAAGCTCAGAGGCCAAAAGGTTGAGTTAACTGATGTATAGTTTATTAGACTTGTTTTTAATAGCAGTCAGTAAGAGCTCAGAGCTAATGTTTTGTAATGTAGCAGAACTCGATTTGAAGTGGGATATGAAGGAAAACGGTCTGCTTTGTGCTCTGTTGACCTGAGCGTGCAGCACCTGGCTTACTGCAGCACCGAACCACATGAACAATTAACAGAAGACAAAGTCACAGAAGCAAAAGACAGTAAAGCCACAATACATCTTGGAGTTAGTCCATTTAGCACAAGCTCTTTGACAAAAGTTAAGGATGAAAGTTGTATAATGCAGATACTAGCAAGAATGCCAAGAAGAAATCATTTGCAGAAAACAAGAAGAATGAAAGATAATCTCTGCATCACATCTGCAACATGAAGCTTTAATTAACATTTCACAAGCCCTGGCACACTTGAAAGGTCAGTTTCTATTAATTATGGGAAATCTGTGGGGTTTTGAACCACAGATATGGACACGACACAAAGAAGGGACTATGACAAGGATACAGTTGAAATAAAATCAAGCTGCCTTTCCTTGTGGCCATGTGAATCGTGACAGAAATAGAAGCAGCTTTTACTGTTGGTTTGGTCACACGGGGGACAGCTGTTGCCACTGGCATGAATAACTGGCTAGCTGCTAGCTTTGCTGTAGCGGTTTGGCTGGCACAGATCACCACTTTCTTCTCTGCAACAGCTTTATAAAAATATCAGTTTGAAAATTTCCAGTTGGTTCAATTTCTTAACCGATTCCTTTTTTTTAGAAATAAATACCCTAAGTGTTTTTGAGGACAAAGGCCCCTCATGACCTTTTTATACACAAACTAGATCCCAGACACCAGAAGTGGAAGGTACGTATTTCTTTTTCATCTTATTAGCTAACCCAATCTTGCCTGCTTCACAGCCAGAACAAGATAGTCCTCTACAGTATGTTCAGCAGTACTCCGACCAATCTGGATTTAAATTCTGCTAAGCAACAATGCTTTCAGCTCTTTTCTGCAGAGACTTTTTCACAGTTTACCAAGTCTTGCTCTTATGAAACTGCTTCTGCTTTCATCCTAGATTTATTTAATCTTAATTTCAGCCCAATACTCCTATTTATATGCCCTCAATGCATCAGTGAGCAATTTATACTCTTTAATAAAATCTTTAATGTCTATTACCACACTCTTACTTCAGTATCGTTTAGCAAACAACGCACATTTGTAATTTGTGTCGTTTCTTGTCAGCTTGGATCATGTTTTAATTTTTACTTTTTCTCTTTTCTATTTAGGCATCTGAAGTGGCATGTAACAGCATCACAGAAGAGACAATTCTGCTCAAAGCTGTTTTGAAACTCTTTCTTTGGTCCTGGCAAGCTCTGCGTATAGCCTATTTGTAGGCTCATCTGTTACACACCAGTATGGTATCTTAGTTCACCTAGGCTAGGAAGAGCCTTGTGTTTCTGACATCATCTACAGCAGCAGCAGTCTACTCGATGAAGCATCTCCATTTCCTTTGCAGATAACACTATCTGGAGGCTCTAATTCAGCTACTGCTGCACTAGACTTAGAACGACTAGAAATAAATTTTACTATGGCTGTTTTTTTTGATTTTTTTTTTTTTGGTCTGACTCATGCCTGACACTGCACCATCTCTAAAACATCATTGTTCATTTTAGCGGCTTGTGGCTTAGCAAAGGTACCTCATGAGTTAAGATTCAAGTAACTCTGTGTGGTGTCTATAACAGACACTTTGGATGGTCAAATGTCCTGTTCATCTGATAGTGTTACAGAGGTGCTTTGTTTGATATTTCTTCACATAAAATTGTTTCAGAGTTTCCAATATACAAGGTGCCCAGAAAGATCTCTACCTATTTTTTACCAGAACTGCCAAGACCATTGCCCTTAGTAGTACAAGAGATGTACCATGTGATCTGTTCCATCTCTCTGTTCCAAGAGAACATTGCATGAAGTTTTGTGACCTGCAAGTTCAGGATACCATAACTTCCAAACTCTCTTACCATCACTTCCAGGATAAAAAAAAAAAAAAAATTGTTTTAAAAGGTGTAGCAGGAAACAACACAGCAGGAAATTCCATTTTCACAGCATCAGAAGCAGCTACATATTTGTACCAGTGCGTGTATATATTATATATTCAAGTATCAGTCTAGGAATGCACAGAGGGATTATTAGAAAGTGGAAATGGATTTTAGAGCATTAAATGTTGTAGATGTTTGATATGCTGAAGCCCTGCTACTTTAACTGACTGCAAGTCAATGAATATTAAATAAATGATTCAGAGAATACATGTAGTAGAAGACCGCAATGAAGCTTCAGCCCTGTTTATGACTTTTAAACTAATTACATCTACTTTACTTCTATCTGATGCTTTTATCCTTTCATTCTTTGTGAGGGGATATTAGAATTTGTATTTACATGCAATAAAACTAACATAATTTTGTATGCCTGTGTGCATGTATGTGTGAATAGGGAAGGAGCATGAAAAATTATGCATTTTGAGTATGTGTAAGCATAAGCTCCTCCAGGGCCAGTGAATGAACAGTTTACACATATACATGAGCAAGAGTGAGTGTGAGTAGGATTGGGGATATATGTGTGTTAGGTGTAAAGTTAAATGAAAGACAGGCATGTGAGTTCAAGTATAGATGCAAATAGAGGTTTCCCATTTGAATTAAAATCTTAGGTAGGAAGAAGCTTAGAAAGGCCATGGAAGTATGTTTTCTTTTCTGGAAATTCTTTTTCAAAACTGTCTCTTCAGTTTTGAATGGTAGGTTTTGGGCATTCTTTTAATATTCTTGCTCTTCCACATACAGCAAAATACGTTCTGAAAATGATAGCTATCTGTGAACTCAGCAACTTCACCAACTAGAAAAACAGCTTTCAGCCCCACAGCCTGTTTGGAGTGATAAAGAATTGCTGTGGTCTTGCACTGGAAAGGACTGACTTCATTATCACACTCAATGATGGCTTTAACTTCACATTTCCTCAGCTCTGCCTGAAGGAAGAATGATACCCCTGATAACCAAAGAACATTATTAAAGCTAGTTTCCCAAGGAGTTTAATGATAACTACATTATTTCTCCTTTAGAAAACTAAATTGTGAAGCTAGTAATGTTCAGTGTGCTTAAAATTGTGAGACTTTGTACTATTGGGTGTTGAATAGCAAGCTGGTTTAATTTTTTAATACATCAGTATGTTGCATTATTCCATGGAAGGATTTTGCAGCACACCTTGAAGGTAAAAGTGAAGCATACCTTATAAGTGATTTCTTAAAGAGTTTGCATTCTTTTTTTTTTTTTTCTTTCATGCTTGTCAACAATGGAAATGACATCTAGATTTAATTATTCATCTGCTATATATTTCACTGTTTGATCACATTAGTGATTTCAAGACAGTGAGAACTTTAATTGTGCCACAGATAGCAACTCCTTATCTTTGGTGCCCACTGTACAGCTAATCTTGCTGCCATGTATAAGATTAGCAAAATAGACTTTTTTTTCTTAAGCTAATGTGAACATGCTGATGAGTCCAGGCTCAAAACTTTCTTAAAATGGTTTCTTCAAACAGAAGGTGATGAATTATACACAATAATCTGTTATTTGCGATAAGGGGTAACAGGATGGATTCTGTTCCCGGTAATGTTTCAGTAAAATGGTAATTATACTGTGGTGTACTACCATTAATGATACAACATATACTATACTATATTAGCAATCTCTCAGTGCTAACAAAGGTCCTCTGGCTTGACAAGTTCACATTCTAAGCAAGACATTTCTATCTGAAAAAGCAAGCCAAAATCAATCCTTTTATCTGAACTTTCAAGATACTTTATAAATTTTCATTCACTGAGTTTAATGTCATCCTTAAGAAGACAGCAATTACTCAACCAGATCAGATGAATGATCCATCTATCTAGAACAGTACGATGTACTTCCCAGAGTGAAGAGAAGCAGCTGTCTCCAGAAGAAACCTATACTCACCATTTTATGCGGCAACATGGACCCACAACTACCGAATCTCTGTAATTCTACAGTGTCTTTCTGTTAATGCCTTAAAACAAATTTAAATCTCTTTTAGGAATCCTACAAAATATTACTGAGGATTTTCTCATTAGTATATATTTGTTTAATCCTCTTTTGAGCACCGATAAATTCTTTGGTTTAGGCTCTTTTTGTAATTAGTTTTACAGGTTAATTATCTTTTGAATACAACACATTTTCTTCTATCATCTTCAGATGTATCACCTTTCAAATCCATTGAAATCCTCCTGTTCTTGCAGTTGCAGAAAGGACAAAAACGTTCAGTATTTCTTTCCCAAATTATTCAGGAATTTCATCATGCCTTCCTTCCTTTTTCTGTGACAGTCACAACCTCTCCAGTATTTCCTGATGCAATTTATTCTTGTATTTCTTGTCAACATTAGCAGCTGTTTTTTGAACTTGCTTTAGTTATGCTATTTCATGATACTATGAGCAGAAATGAATGCCACATCCTTGGTGAGGATGTACCACTGTTTTATATAACGGCACAATCGGTAGAATTTTCAAGCCTATTATTTCTGTATTACAGTGTAGCATTTGCTTTTTCGACTTCTGGTGTGCAACGAGCAGATGTTTTCAGTGAGCTGCTGGCAATGTCCCCCAGGTTTTTTTTTTCTCCCTGAATGGTTACAGCTAATTTAGAATTCAGTAATGTGTATGAACAATTCAAATTATTCCCTGCAATAGGCATTACTTTGTATTTGTCAACAATGGATTGCATATGATGTTCTACTGTCAATATAGCCTCTTTTATTAGGTGCCTCTGAAATTCCTCATGGTCTTTTCTAACACTGACTCCCATAAATAATTTTGTGTTATCTGCAAATCTTGCAGCTTCACTGCCTATTTCCTTTTGTACATCACTGATTAAATAACAGTGGTCCTCAAACAGAAATATGAGGCACCCTTCCATTAACCTTTAGCCATTTTTCTATTAACCTGAAAATCGAGCATTTATTTCTCTTTTCAGTTTTCTGTCCTTTGCCAGTTTCAAATCAATGACAGACATTTACCTCTTATTCTCTGACAGCTTTGTTTCCTTACCATATCTTAAAAAGAATTTTTGAAAGACTAAATAAGCCCCATTTATTTGTTCCACTATATCCACTGTGTGGATGGCACAGAATAAATACCAGCAGATTGCACAAACGCAGAGTTAACCCTGGGCTCTGTCTCTCATAATATATTAATTTAGGTGCTGCTTTATATATCGAATTCTTTTAATCACCATTCCAACCAACATTCCTAAAGTCAGTATCACTGAGATGTATAAAAACGTATCAAAATCATGTACTCGTTTTCTGTGCTACAGTTTTGATGAGTCCTTTTTTTTTTTTTTCTGTGGTGGTGGGTTTGTTCAGGCACTTGCTCGTCTGCTTTATCAGAAACCTTTTCTTGTTAATCCAAGCACCTCTCCCTTTTAATATTCTGATCTCTGTCTTCTTGAAAAGAGAAGGTTTGGGGCATGCATCCTCTACCATTGCTGTATTGCTAGAACAGATTCCAAGGAATTACTCAGCAATACTATAAAGCTTTTTAGGAAGCAAAATTTTCCCCTTTACTTCTCCATTGTCAAGTTGACCCAAGGATTCTGTATTGAATGAACATCCTGATTCTGATATTCCACCTGTGATAATCATTGTCCTGTTACTGCAGACAGTTAACAAAGGATTGCCAAAACAAATTACACGTGCAAGTCATAGATTCAGCTGGTAGGAGAAACAGAAGCCCAAGATCATGATCGTTTTTTATAACTTTTAGGTAGCATTAGTGTTATCAGCTTAAATTCTCAAGTATGGGAAAAGAAGGGAAAAATATTCAACCTTCAAGCGCTTGGAATATAACAAGGGGGTAACAGAACAACTGGATTTGTCAAAAACAAACTGTGTCACACCAGTCTGTTTTCTTCATGGATTGTTGACAAGTGTAAAATGAGAACATGTTATACCTTGAATAGCCTTCAACATAGTCTCACATGCCACAGGGAAGCACATAAAATGGTGCAAAAACAACTGAAAAACCATATTCTGAGAATACTTAGCAATATTTCACAATGAAAATGGAAGGTCATATTAAGTAGGTTTGTCCTGATTTTGGCATCGGTCATTAATTTCTTTAGGACCTGGATGATGGAAGAAAAGGTGGGCTAATTAAATCCTCAGGTTACATCAAACTGGGAGCTTGCAACAAAGCTAAAACCAGAAATTACTCCAAATTGATTTTGAAAATAGAAATATGAAAAAATGATTGAAAATGTAGGAATGCAATAAAGATAAATATAAGTTTCTACAGAAGGTTAAAATAAAGCTGTCTGACTGCAGAATGTAGACTGATGAGCTAGGCAGGAGTTCTGAAGAGGAAGACCTAGAGATAAGAGTACCTCACAGGATACAAGCAAGTCAAAAAAGTTATGCTGATGTTAAAATGGGGAACAATAAACCAAGATGCATAAATAGAGCTATGGTTTATCTCACAAATACAAGCCAGAGGAGTTCTATTTCTTATTCAATGTATTCAACATTAGTAAAACTTTCTCTTGAGCACTGTTTGAACACTACAGAGCCTGTTATGATATAGGGTAAACAGCTGGAGAACGTCAAGGAGACAACAACAAGAACAATCAGAGCTCCAGAAAACAGAGACCAGAAGAAATTAAAAACAACCTGTTCTCCAGTCATGAAGCTCTGGCCTGAACATGGCACCAATATTAAAATATGTAAAACTGTGCTGCAAAGAGCACCACTTGTGATTTGGACATGAGAAGAATTTTGAGCTTGACTTGAAGGAATGGCGATTTCACACACTAGAATAAATTTCCTAAAGGTAAGGGTGAATGAGCATTGGAAAGGTTTTGTAAAGAAGTTGCAGAATCTTCATTTTTAGAAGTTTTTTTTTTTTTTTTT
>VXAA01002548.1:241942-293824 GCA_013399115.1 Anseranas semipalmata | reverse complement strand
TTTTTTTTTTTTTTTTTTTTTAAAGAACTGACCAGACAAACATCTGTCTAGATTGACCGGATGGTCTTATAAGCTTCTTCCCAGCCTCATTGTCTGCAATCCGAGCTTAAAAGAAACAACAATAACAACAACAACAACAACCAGCTTCAAGAAAAAGGCTGAAGGTAACAGAAGTGCTGTTGTGCAAATGGGAATAGGTCATGACACTGAGGAAATAAGGTGGCACTATACTAGTCAAAATACCTGTTTCACTCCTCATTTTAAGCTGTGAGCCATAACTGAAATGACTGCATCCATCAGGGAGAGCACCGTCTAGTCAGTGTAAGTGAACTGAGTCACATACTCTGGATTCATCCTCTGGCACTGATTCACTGTGCAGCCTCAGGCAAAATGCTTGAGCTTTCTGCATTTGCTTTCCTATCTATGAAAGAAGAGTACATATCTACCTCAAAAGCATGTCACAAGTACAGCATTGTAGGAACCTTGCTTGAAAAGGTTTGTTATCAAGGAAACTGAGAAAAAGTATGCTTCCCATACTACAGTTTCAGACAACTTAAGGGCCAAGGGCATTGTTCTCTGCTACCGTTCCTGATGCCTGCACAGTGCAGGGTGTTTTGATCCTTTCAGGCAGGCTGTCAAAACAGCTGAAATAGTTCCCAACAAATACACAGAAAGATCTCACCAGATGGTCACCACTTACACTTTCAACCTATTTCTCTGCCTTTTGCTTGCCTTTAAAGGCAGAACGATTGCAGCTCCTTGCACACTCCTACTGAAGGCATTTTATAACTTCCCTCAGTGGAACAAATAGTTGCAATCTAAGAAAAGGTTGTTCTACAAAACATTTTCTTCTGAAGTTCCTGTATCGTCCTAGCTCCTATGCCTCCTACCAGATATCACACTACTGTGGAAGATCAGAGGTACAAAACCATTCTTCTGTGCACTTACTTTTCATCCAGTCTCAGGGTATTTTATGAACATTAATTCAATCGAACAATATCCTAGGAGATCAGCATATTTACACTTTATGACTGGAAAGTTAGAGTTCTAGTAATTAATTCAACAAAGCAGAACAGTGGCTGACCTGAAAAGAGGTTCTGGCTAATTTGATTTCCAGTTGTGTGCTATGATAACCTATACATATGTTTTTATATATCTGTATGTGTGTGTGTGTGTGTATGTTTACCTACAAAGACAAATAGAAGTGTATTATTCCAATTTCTCTTTACTTTGTAAAAGTAAACTCCAAGCAGCTTCAATTCCAAAATATGCAAGGGACAACTACATGTTTTAAACTACATATTTTAAGGAATAATAAACACTTTTACAGTATGGAGTCTTTGGAGGAAAAAGAGGAGAAAGTGTACAGTTTAGCTAAAGGTATTCTGAATACTGCATGCCTTATTCAGAAATCCAGGTCTGACCTTCATTTTTCTGGAGATCTTGCATTCCTAATTTTGGTCGCTTCTCTCTTTGTTGACTGCAGGACTGATCACTTTGATTTTCATACATGACTTATCTAGTTTCTGTGTGCTTCAAAGCTGTGCAGCCTGGAGGCATTTATTCTGGCCTCAGTCCAAGTCAGTCTTCAATACTTAGTGGCAACTGGGGACATGCATGGTAGAGAACACTAGACTTCTGCTCTTGGATTTCTTTATTTAAAGGAAAAGGGTGAATTGTCAGATACAAAAAATGAGATCTGTGACAAGGTACAATGTAGAAGTCACTACATAGAAAAGAATAAAAATTGTGTGCCTTTTTGAAAGAATCCAGTTGATAACTGACATTCCTGCTGCCTTGTGAAGCCTCCTCTTCCAATCTTCTACTAAGTGATTCAGAACAATTTACAGTAGCACAGCATTTGCCAAAGCAGATCAGAGCATCAGTACCTCCAGTCACAACCCCTGTTCCATCATGTACCTCAAGAGAAGACCATTTTCTCTAATCTCTTATTCAGTATCCTATCATATCTGATAGGATTACCTTGTTCAGAATGAGCACCGTAGACTCACAGCTAGCAGTGACCACATAAACCTACACTATTACTCTGTTTATAGTCATTGTCGTATATATTGCCTTAGGACTGGGGCAGTGAGTATGTCCTACATGAGAGAATTCTCATACTACACTATTGCAAATCCCAGGTGCTTTACATCAGTATATTAAAGACAATGACTGTATAGCTGAAAGCTGAAACAATTGTTTTCTCTCACTTCATCAGCCTAACCTATTCACCTGGAAAACATATTTTCCCTTAGCAGGGAAGAAGATCATAACCTTCTGTCCTAGGCTCTTCTCTCATCAGGACAATGATCCTGGGTCACTGGGAATAGAGAGGCAGGCTGGAGAGAAGCAGGAATAAGAGAGGTTTCAGAAGAAGAAATGACCACTAGCTATTAGAAGAGGTAGAAGTACTCTTTCCTCTTGCAGTTCTGCATCATTCACCAGAATGAGTGAGCAGGAGGTCAGGAAGCCGGGATCAGAGGCGGTATGCAGATTCATGATTCACTGCAGATACAGAAGTGCCATGCAACTCGTCTTTACAATATTCTGGTATAAATGCTGTTGATTCAATAGCTGGTGGTATTTTACAGAAGAGAAGAGCACAAAATAGTGTTGCTTCAGTAATACATTATGGGTAAAATATGTATGTGAATTCATATGCAAATGAAATGTGGCTTTCTGCTCCTGGAACATTGCTGAGTATCCCCCAGCATCACAGAGCTGGGAGTGCCTGTTATGCTAGCATCAACCTACACATCAAAGCTCTGCTCTTTCTACAAGGGATAGAGAAGTAAGCAGCTCTTCCTTCCTAGCCAGTAATTAATCATTTTGTACTGCAGCAGAAGCCATACTCCATAGGTTTCTGACTGGCAACAATACAAAAAACAGCAGGATGGCCATTTGATGGAAAATCATTATCTCCCCTCTCCTGTGTATGACCACACTGACAGCTGCATAGGAGAAGTACATGATCAACCTGTATGAGTTGCAGAGTTGAGAACGTTTTCTTCAAAACAGCTTTCAATAGTGTCACCTCCAGCACTGCAAATATTCTTTTAAAAACAACCCTTTTGAGCCTTTAGATCATCTTTAATTGAAAAAGTCTGGCAAGAGTGAATTTCAGCAGTGCTGAAGACCAAAGACTTCTCATTGCAAACAAACTTCCGTCAATCAGTATGCCATAATCTTATTCTGTAGGAACCATATATTTTGTTAAGATAACTTCTCTCCCTAATGCTACGTATCCCTGGCCTCTGCATAGAGGTGCCATTTAACAGGAAAGGTTCAGTGCCTGCTCTGGTCACATTCTCAATGTATACGCATACATGTAGCAGCATTGAGAATATTTCAGTTATCAAGCTCCAGATTTCACCACTGTGGATGAGATTTCAGGTGGTGATTTCACATTTAAAGGCTTTAACTCTCCTTCTCAATCTAGGCAGCTTTTCAGGTTATAGGATATATATGTGCCCTTACTATCTATGATGCTTACTGGGATCTTTCAGAAAAGAAGGACAGAAGTCATCCATCCAAAACTTTAATACATGAATATGTAGAAATGTGATTGCTAGTGTAACATATTCTGAAGCTATGGAAAGCAATTTTTTTTTTTTTTGAAACTCAGTGTATTGTAAGCAATGAATTAATAAAACTGCCATTTTGGCAGAGGGATCAAGGATTGGATCAATCACCATACCCTTTAATAAACTAAACCAAATAAACTAGATTACCTACTACTGTCCATGATGCCCATATTATTTTGCTAAAAATACAAGAATGGTATCCAAAGTGTAGTGCTCTTCATTAACATTCAATTCATTAGCCATTAAACAGAATATTTCACAAAAATCTCCCTTTTATGTTTTTATATCTATCTGCTTAGAAAAGAAAAAAATTCCTATGACATAACTTTCCTGTTCTCAGCTGTAAATTGAAAGGCTTTGCATTACCAATGAAGTGCATAAATTAGAGGGAGAGAGAAAGAGAGAGACAGAGTGTGAAAGGAAAAGAGTGTGACTGATTGCAACACAATATATTAGCTTCAAAGGTCAAGGCAGGCAGTGTTTTTCTTGGATCTGATTACCTAGCGGCATTTGCAGTGCCTTGACCTGAAACAAACAAGTTGTTGTGGCAGTGCTTCCATATATTTATGTAATTCCTAAGCTAATGTGATCATTTCTTCAAGTTCTAGCGCAGCATGGCTCTGTGCAATCATTGGGTCATGCTGAAAATGCCAGGCAGAAGACAGTAGCACAGCACCAAATAAGTTTCTCCAGTCTTCATTTTCTCACCACTGGATCATCTTTGCCCTTGGGCTGCTCGGGGGGCAAACATCCTGGCTGATATAGCAGATGTTATGAAGGACCAACTTTTATGTTTAGCCCATTTTTTTCCGTCTGCATAGGAATGTGAGTTACTTGAATTTTCTAGATTGAGAATACAGCCCTGAAATTCCTAGCAATTCTTTTGCTTAAGCTCTGTGAGAGTAAGGTTGCAAGCCAGCCTTTAGCCTCTAAAGTTGGGTTACTGAGTCTCTTCCTGAGGGAAGCACTCCTTGAAGAGAAGACGGTGCCAGAAGATGACACAAGTATTCTACTGTCCTGTCCTCGGGCAGGTTTCCTCCAGAAATGGCAACATATTCAGCATGGAAAAAAATGACTCTACAATCAAGAGGTGAGCTGTGTACCATGCCTAGTGCTTTACATGAACTGAGGAAGAAAATGACAGATAATATCAATAATCCCATGCAGGCAAAGGGTACTACAGTGCCACACTTGACAAATGAAGGATCAATTCTACCAAGCTACGGGTTAGTACTACTACCACTTTCCACCAAATTACCCCACTGATGCTTCACACCTGAACCAGTGTTAGGTTTACTGAAGACTTCTACAGCTGAAGAAGGAAAACAGTTACAGCCAAGTGCACTAAATAAGATACACATTATGGCATAATATAATACCTACCCACTCATTTCACATAAGCCATGGAAATCTTACAAATGATAATGACTCTCAACCACTAGTGACTTACACTGAATGTGTTCTGGAAATCTGGAAGAAGTAAATACTGTCTCTTTCTTAGTCATGTGACTTATTCACAGGCTTTTTCACTCCTTTCAAAACCAGGTAAAGCCTTCAAGGGGTTAAGAAAAAACTACATACTAGCAAAATGAATCATCTTTCATTTTAAAATATTCCTTCCATCTCAGTGACCATAGTATCATTGGTGCTTACACATGCCAGCAATGCAGAAGCTTGTCATCTAATAATAACCAAGGAAGTATTAGAAGTTGCTGTGACGCTCAAAGTCTGAATCACCTTTAAGGTCCTTCCAGCTGGGGACAGTCTGTTTCTGAGACATGCAGCTCAACAGAGAGGGGAAAGACAACATTCCAGCCTGAGGGTTCTTATATATTCAGCAAAAATTAGGAAATCAAGAGGCAAAACTATCTTGAGAGTGGTGCTGTCAGGAGATGACAAAACCAGTTGGAGTTTTAGGTCTGCAATGCTAAAGGAGAATTTTCTTTCAGTCTCTATATAAAATGAAGGCTTTATAGAGGGAAGGTTTTATAGAAGCTAAGACACAAACAAATTATCCATGCATTAAAAAGTACTGTAAGTATTAATTTAAGAAAAGCAATAATCCTTCTCCTGTGTGGTGCAGATACCAGACATAAGAGCAGGCAGAGGCTGATAAGAGGTAACTGAACAGTGACAGAAAGTCATTGTGAGACAGGAATAAAATAGTGAAGTTAAGAAATGACATTGAGTGAAAATTCTCCCCCTTCTCATCAAAAGTTTCAATGAGATATTTTAATCCAAACTGATAATATTTAGCAATATATCTTCATTTTTCAACACGAATATCAGTCCAACATTTATATTCAGTTTTGACAATTCAAACAGCTACTAACAGCATTTGGTAGCTGTTGGTAACCATCAGATACCATGGTAGTGGTATCAGCAATTATAGTTTTACATAACTCAAAGAGATAGCTGAATGTACAAGTATGTACTAGGAACAAAAAACCACAAACGATCAGATGGACATAGGCTTATTGAATACTACTGCTAAAATTATGTGGTATATTTGCCTGCAAGAAAGCTCTTAGCAAATTCATTATTAAGAAGAATAAGTGTAAGTTCAGCAACATAGCCTGACGGAATGTAAAATGGGCCTAAAGAGAAAGATATCACATTTTGCTTGACAGCCAAAGTGTTCAAAATCTTTCCTAATTGTTCTTATCTCTGACCGGCAGCTCAGGCCACCCTTTCTCTTTTTTTAAACATCCTTTTACCCTAATTTGGGACACTGCGGGATGGATGGATGGAGGGATACAACCACAGCTTTTTCACAGATGGCCAAGGGAATGCATTTGAGTGAGAACAAAAAGGCTCAAATCTGAGACTGGTCACTGTAATTTCAGACCAATGCTCTTTCTGTGACTCCAGCCACAGGGAAGAGCCATCCAAGTTCCCTGCACTGGAATGATTGTGTCAGGCAATACCCATTTGCTGGAGATGCACCACCCGATTGCTATTAAACACCTGTGGTGTCCCTTGCTTTTCTCCAGGTGTAAGTAGAGGCTTGTCCCAGAAATCCTAACAAGTTTGTTCTGGCTCATGTAAGGCTCTGGAAGAACAAGGCTGGACAGGCCTACAAGTCAGTATTCAGAAAAGAAAGGAAAGGAAAGTTATTTTTACACAGCCCAGAATAGAACACACTGCATGCACAGCTCGTCGTCTGCTGTGGTTAGCTTCAGCCCCAGCAGTGACAAATGCTGAGCTGTATCCGCATTTTCATTTATCTCTGCAGTACCAGGCTGAGGGAAAACAGCACCCATTTTACCCTATGACCATGCTTGTGAGCTAAGGCAAGTGTATGTTGAATTTGCAAGTTAGCAAACGGAGTCCTGTCAAGGGCAACATTCATTTCTACGGTGTCCAAAAAGGAGATCATTACTTCTGACTCTACCTGCTGGGTTTCTTGTGCTCTAAATAAATAAATAAATAAATAAAAATAATTCCAAAGAAGGGTATTTGGTGTTGCCAATGTTCTCCATTGTACTCCATGACCATGTGTCAGCTGAGGGGAGGTATCTTTAGGCTCTAGGAAGAAAGATGCATCAGATGTAACCTAATAGAACTAATACAAGTAATTAATTAGTATTTTTTTCAGCCATACATCTGAAAATACTTTACAAAAGAAGAAAAAGGAAGTAACAATGTCACTTTACTTAAGGAAGAAAATATTAGGTACACAGAAAGTTAAAGCACCTAGGGTAATATTATACTGAAATGTCAGGCAAAGCTGGGAACAAAATGTTATTGAAGAGACCACAGTAAATGGCGCCTGTAGTAGCTAGGGGACTTGACTCAGTGACTGACATGGGGTTTTCCAATAATGGACTCCTATTATCATATAGTTCAGGCCTAGAGAGTTTATTCTGGTGTCCTATCTACTGCCCTGTACTAGAGGAGTACTTACTATCAGTAAGGTGTGTGTCAATTAAAGAATGAAACAGGATTGTTATCTCAGAAAAGTCCTCAGAAAGGGGAAGGGTTGCACTTCCTATCTTTGAATGGCAGCAGAAGCTGCCATGAAAATACAGGCAGATAGGAAAGAAGATTTTAGCTTGCATGAATGATGAGAGAAATGCTCCAAGAAAGGATAGCTTCAGTGCTAGACAGCTCCAGAGACAGCTAATTGACAACTCCCCCACCCAGCCAAAATACTGAACGAGTTTAGAAACATCCTTACTTTTAAATACACCTCACAATTACATTTTACTGTTACACCTCTCTGTTTATGACTCCATTTCTAGGTTAATATTCAGAAAGTTTAAACCCATGCCTCTCACTTTCCTTCTTACTTTGTCTGATGATTGATCTCAAGCAATTCTGGGGGGCAGAATTCTGGTTTTGCTCTAGAAATAACCAATCTAAATAAAGCCGTTGCAGATAAGTCCCCTGAGCATCAGCAATTGAGAATAAATGTAGGCGTTTCCCACCCTAGCTGCAAGTATCAGATCACAGCCTGTCTGCAACAAGAGCCACCGAGACAAGACTCCTCAGTAGAAACTCCTCACTAGCAAGGGGTAGGCACTGAAGGGAACAGTCACAATTCTCCTAATCCCAGATTATCATGCCTACCCATTTCTGCAGTAGTCAAAGAATCCCTGATGGATTGACTATTTCAAGAGTGAAATGAAGTCCTGCTTTGCAGAAAAGAAACAGCCGTTGGGCTGCACTGGGTAGCACATACAGCATAATGCTTAGATTGTCATAAAGTGGTAGAAGATACAAACTGGACGTTGAGCCTGTCATTTCCCCTCAATGGAGAGAGCATAAAAAGAAAAGAAAGAAGGCTGGTATAAAACAACAACTAGATTAGAAGCTTGTTTTCTCATTACTCTTGTATGTGGTTATTTCTAATTCACATCAGTTTAATTTTTGTTTGAAAGAAAAGAGGTTATTTTAATTTATAGCTATCTGAAGTCTTCACCTCTCAGTAGTCTCAGTAGTGACTACAGTGAAGTGAAGTTGTATGACTCAGCTTTGAAGTTAGCAGTTACAGGGGAGTGAGAGCATTCTACATGGAGGCATGGAGTTTAATGAAGGCTAACTTAACCTGCTTCTCTAGTATATACTGACTTTTAGGCTGCCAGTGTTTATGGATGAGGATGGTTTAGTTTGGAAAAAGACAAAGACTACAGAAAACATGAAATAACAGGTATGGTTGACTAGAGGTTCCATTTATACTGTGCTGTAATACAAAACTAAGGCAAAAAAAGCAACTGATTTTAAACAAGTAAATGTCAATACTTTATATTTTGTGAAATGCACTGCTATATTACCATGGCTAATTGAGTAATAAACATCCTGGGAGGATTAGGCATTTTCATGAACAGTGCTTGCAGAAACCTTAGCCAGGATAACATTATAAGGCAGTCAATCCTCACATTCTGGGAATCAACAGCCAGGGACAGAATCCAAGAGAAATAGAGCACACACGTGCAAAAGCCATAAGCAGGTGCACTGGGCAGGTACTAGTGTCCTCTGAAACATCCTGTGCATTTCAGGGTCTCAGCTACTGTCTGCTAAACCTGCCAGTCAGATTAGGACTAGCCCTGCAAGGCAGATGCCTCCCTTCCCTCCCAGGGAATAGCTTCCTCCTCTCTGTGCTTTGTGAACCTGCTAGAAGTGGGAAGGGCACATCTTGTTCAAAGGGGGCAAGGATGTTACAGGATTCCTAGCATTTGTGGGACTCAGAAAACCATGCCATGTCAGTGAGTTTATATCAGTGCATAATGTTTGTATTCAGTTGAGATTACAATAAACAGAAGGTGGAAGCACTGAAGAAGCAGTGGAGAGTTGTGGTAGATCTGCATAAGAAAGGAGAAAGACAGCGTGGTGTGATGTAATGGCACGAAATGGGAGAAGAAAAAAAAGGGAAAAAAGAGATGCAAGCTGAGACAGAAAAGGTTAAGTCAGAGCCCTAGCAGTCTAACAATGCTACTGTGAATTCTTTGGGGAGAGACAGCTGCCACTGACAGCACATAAATGCTCCACAGCAGAGCAGCTTCAGAAAGCACAGCGGAGGTCATTCAGAAGTGCTCCACATCTCAGAAATCCTTTTTAAATTTAGAAGAAAAAAATTCAGAGTTTGACATGAATAGTTTTTCTTTGATATGTTTTCCAGGTCTGAAGACAAAGACAACACAGTAAGGACTGGAAAGCACATGTGAGCTCATCTTTTTACAGAAGCCTTGAACAGCACAGCAAGCATCTCAGCCTTAGGGAGAGGACCATGCAGGTATGCCACTTGAGGTGTATTTTAATAAGAAACATTGCACTCCTGGGCAGGGAAATAATTAGGCTCACTCGACTTTTCTTTTTTAAAGAGAAAGAAATCCCCCAGAAGCTGTAAGATTTTAGCCTGGTACAGAAGGAGCAACGAATAAACCATTCTCATGGGATGCCAACACAGGGAGTGAGATCTCAGTGTATGAGGTCACAGCCACAGAACATTTTAATGAAAGCCCTTGACAACTAATGAAAATCTTGCACTGGTTTAAGAAGGATTTCAAAGTGGCAGAGCTGTCACAGATGGAACAGCAGTCCCAGAAATAAGTTATTAGGTGAATACACCTAGGGAAAAGGGTATTCTGTTGAAGCACGTACTGTATTCCATTGAAAGCTTTGGATACGTATCTCCGTTTGGCACTACAGAATGTAATGCTATGCAGAGAAACTTCAACAAAATATTCATTGCAAATGCATTGAAAAACCTTGCCAGATTAAGAAATAGCCTTGTTTGTAACAAAAAGCTCTAACAGACATTGTTTTTGACTCTTGCAGCAGTAGTTTAAGATGTTAGCATCCCCAGCTGTCTGCCTCACCCACCAGTCAGAGGTTATTGCTTCTGCAGCAAGGACAACCAGGAAGACTGTGTGCCCATGCCTCCCCGACTCCATTTCAGGAACCAGCACATAGTCTAACCCGCTCATCTAAAGGGGCTGGCACTGAGCACAGCCTGTGACCTGAAGCAGCAGCTCAGGCACAAGCATTATGTCCTGATCTGCCAGAAGGCAGCTTAAAGGGGTGGGCGGGGACATATGAATGATGACCTGTTAAACTGCAAAATTCAGTAAGAGAAGTCTTTGAGTCCCAAACATTTACACTTTGCTGTCTCTCTGATTTTGCCACTGAAGTTGGCCACTTGCACTGTCTGTATACTTGTGCCAGCCTTGAATCCCAGCTCTGCCTCTGGAAACACACGCAGTATAACCACATAGCAATAAAATCATGTTCATCTGGAGTCACATGTGAACTAGTTTGCCTGAGCTAACATTCCCTGCTTCTCAATAAGCAGTGTGGCAATTTAGTATGGAAAACGCTTTCCACTGCCTAAAATGAATTAATTCAGACCTGGTTTGGACATTGCTTCACTGTTGTTCAGAACTACCTACCTTTCCTTGGAAGACAAAAACCAAACCAAACAAAACAAAAAAGAATTACCTGCTGTCTCTGTGGAAGAGAACTGCTTGCACAGGTTAAGAAGATACACAAAGTGCAGCCCTGAAATGCAGGTGGGAAGGATTCTCTGAACAGCGCACATAATTTTGCATGTCAGAAGGGGCCATTGCTGGGGTGAGAAAACAGTCTTATTGAGATCATTCGACTATTCAACAACCTTTTTTTAAATATGAGATTTAGGGGTGGTGTCCTGAGACAACACAAACTGGGTTAATTATATGCTGTTTCTGTATGTTTTTGCTTCATGGCATCTTTAGTTGCCATCTGAAACCACTGCTGGTTTAGTTATGCACTATTAAACAATAATTAGATTCTATCCTACAATTAGCTGTGTAGCTATGATGAAAAAAACAATCCTCAAATACAGCTTATAAGGTGCTTTGGAAAGAAATTTTGTTAATTTCTGTTTTAATTACTGTTAGCACACATACACAGTGCTCCAACAGATACCAGATCGTCTACCCCAGACACTGAAACCTTCAGTCAATGGGATCTGAAATCCACCCATTTCCCTTGCTACAGAGCAAAGAATCACAACTCTACCCAGTGAGATTTGTCTAAAGGGTTGTTTTAGATAACTCCCTCTACCTGGTGCTATGTCAAAGGCATCAATTGAATTACAAGTTTCCCTAAATTACATGCAAGAAGGAAAGTAAATTCTGGATCTATAACCAGGAATGACTGAATACCTGCATACAGTTTGATGCCAAAGAAGGTCAATCAAGTTAAAACTGGCTTCACTGATGCTGCCATGTGCGTTACAGCCCAAATTTCACTGCTCTGTGCAAACAAGGCTCAGGCCAGATGCATTAAAATAGAGCAGAAATGGCACCCGGAACAACATGATCCTGTTAGATAGCAATCACTATAAACAGTGACCAGAAAAAACACAGTCTCACTATGGACACCATGCCAGAGTTATAGGAGAGTCCACATTGAATTTATCCATGTCTATTTCAGAGTATATATGAACAACTTCCAGTAACAAGTGCTTATGAGAATGCTTTGTCTTCTGTTAAGTGAACTTTTTGCTGTAGCGTTGCTTGGTGTTTCCAGAAGGAACAGCCATTTTCACAAACAGAAGTGTCTCTCCTATTATTCTATAGTTTTTAGAACTGGCCAACAGATTTTCTTAGATGAAGGTTTTCACTTAAAGAAAATGGGCTTCTAAGAACAGTGAGTATGACTATTCATGACCTGTGATACCTTTGACAATGTTGAAACCAAAATTCATATTATGGTTTTAACCTTCATTTTTATCCACACATCTCAAAAAAGCCAGAAAGTTGTGTTTTCTAAAACCTACACTCACTGTACAGTTCTGCAGTAAAAGGAATTTGTCATAAATAAAATTTACTGATAGAAAAAAATGATTTCTGGCTTAAAGAGACATAATTAACAAGTGGATTTCTGATTTCTAGGTAAAAGTACATAGGTGTTTTGAGTTAATAACTCACTTTTTCTCCTCACTACCTTAGTCTGATTTTTTAGACCATTGCACGTAGATGGGCTACCAAGCTGAAAGAGTCTCAGTTGCCAAGGCAAATACATGTGACAGGTACTGCAAATGCAACTTGCCAGATGGAGCTTAGCTGTACCCATGGATGATACTAATTACTCCTCTCGTCTTCTCCATAATGTCACACTGCAAGAAATGGGGTATGATTCTGCCTAACCACTGTCACCTTTCATTGCCACCACAGAAGTTGCCTCTCAGCTTCAGAAGGACAAAAAAGAGCAAGGCAAGAACAGCTAACAACAGAAAAAAAGTTAAAGCAAACAAAAAATCCCCAAATGCTCCTGACCTTCAGCTACTGCTGTCATTAAATGGGGTTTGAATAGAAGAAGAACAGTCAGTAAATTCAAAGTGACCAAGCCTGACAGAAGCAGAGGGACAGCCAGTCTGTGTCATTCCCTCCCTCTGCCTCTAGAATGATCCTTGGTGTTGTAAACTGTTATTTACATTCTCTGCTCTGTTCCATCTGCAACTCTCTGAGGGAAAGTGATTACATTGCCCTCCTTTCACCCTATTTTTCCCCTCCATCCAAGCTCTTGTGCCATTTAACTTTCTAGTCCTCTGGCAGCCTCTGATGTCTAGTCTCCACCACTGCAATAGTAAGCAGGAGAGCATAAATTCTGCCAAGAGTTGCAGCAGAAGACATTCCCAGGTCCCACCAAAGAAGATCTGGCCTCATGGAAGTGAGAGGCAATTCAGACTCAGAAACTTATCCAGGGACCTAATTGGTACTGACAGCAAACTGTCATAAAAAGAGCAAGGCACAGACTGCAGGGCTGCAACTCACTCCAATTGCTACAGCATCTCCTAAGGCAAAGGCAAATATTGCAGATTCTGCTCCCTAGCAATCCACACCCAGGCCCTTGTCCTCCTTTCCAACTTCCTCCCTGCCTCCCCCCAGGAAACACATGGAGCAGAAGCTAACACCAGTTCCATGGCTTAAGTTAAGAAAAGACAAAACAAACAACTTACAAGCATCAGACATAGCTGAGAGGCAGCCTGAGAGACACCAAGCCTTTTCACAGCAGATTGTAAGTGGTTCTTGCTTCTTGCCAGGGTAACAAATGCTACAGCCAAACAACCAGAAATGTCTCTGCTATGCTTGAGTCCACAAACAGAAGGACAATGTGTAATCAGCCATCTGAGCACCAAAGAATTATTCATCTTCAGGCAAGCAGCAATGCCTCTCAATTAGTCAGATGTGAGGCGGGGGAAGAAGCCCTCTACAGAAGAGGCTTCCACTGCAGTTCTTTCCAAGCCGTACACACAACACACAGCCCTCCTCCACACAGCACACAACATACAACCCTCCTTCTTCCCCTTATCTTTCTCTGTCCTTTCCACCTTGGCACCCTTATTTATGTCGAGCAGCTGGAAATCCTGCCTGGTGTTCACAGCACCCACACACAACTCTGTTACAGAGCGGGGCTCTTGAGAAAGCCCATAAGCTCTGTCACGTAGGTCCTTCTCGGGTGCTGGTAAAGCTGAATGCCTTCAGAGATTCCAGACGAGCAGGCTGTATATTCTGACCTGTCCAGCATATCTACATTTCTGAATTTCATTCCCATAGATTCTTACATCTCAAGATGAGACAAGCAAGTGACAGCTGTAGTTACCTGAACAACCATTGCTCACCAGCTTAAAGACAACTTCAGTTCATCATGCAAGTAAAGTTTAATGTGTGACAGAGTAAAGGGCAATGCATTAGGCAATGAGATGGTAACTTCGGTAGCATATGTAAACTCGGAGACATATATGGGACTAGCATTAGTGAAACAGTTGCCTGTACCAGGTGTACAGAATCAGTTTTAGTTTGCTTTTCTATAAATGTCTCTAACAAGGTTATGTCTATCACAATGAAACAAACCTAGCCACTAGAGACCCATGTGCTAATGTAAGTGTTAATACAAAGAGAGAGCATTGCTCTAGCAGAGAACAACTGGATTAACTGCTGCCTAAATTGGGAGCTAAAATGATTGTGCTTAAGATTTGGACCCTAAACATGTTTGCAAGTCTTGGGCCTGCCCTGTGAAGACAGACAGCATTATGCCAATACACCCACTGCAAAGAGTAATAAAACAGAGAGCATTGATCATACAAAAATATACTTCTACAGTATAGATGACAAGTCAATCTATTTGTCTAATTTCTTTTTTGATGTCCATCATCATCTCAGCACAGCAGGATTATATTTAGAAAAATGAGCGGTCACAATTGTTAAAATTGCCACAATGCTGAAATAAGGAGAGAGCTAACATGATCCTTAATCCCAGACATGTCTATTCCCTATTATAGGTGCTCCTTTCTGCATTCCTCTTCTCAGAGGGAGAACAAAATAAGGTATGACCTCCTAATTACCATATATGAAGCATAGAGAAAGCACATAGCAAAGCTCTTCAATATCATAGCAAGAATTATGCATAGTGCCACAGCTCAATACCTATACCTGGTTTGGATCATAGCTCATTCTTTACGTCTGTTTTCTTAAGATCCGGAAGATGCAAGACAATTAAAATACATTCCTACTTACTCAGAAGACAGGTGTCCTACTTAAATTTAAGTCATACCTAATCAAAACATCTATTTTTGTTTTTACCACAGCACAGAATACATTTTCTGCTCTATGGTGTACAGATCTGTAGGATCAAAGCTGGAACTACAGGGTCACAACACCACTATGAAATTGCAATGCCAAGGACAGGGTGGGAGGGAGAATACAACACTTGGGGGAATTTTCAAAGTAGTACCCATACTACCAGTATAGTGCTTGTAAACTTGGCTGACAGAACAAGGACCAATGTATCCTTATTTCACTCTACAGAGAAACTAAAGAACAATTCAGAGAGGAGGTTTGTCGACAGCTCTTGAGTGAATGAGCCGGGCTTAGAAACTGGTAGTTCCTGGTTCAGGACCTGTGTTCAGCCCACTACAGCCTCTTGGTTTTCTAGGTAAAATGTCAGAACCCCAAAGCAGCTCAGCAGCTCACCATCTTTCTGCAAAATTCCTGTGTTCCACTTGCAGTGGCCTGCCCCATTCATCTTCCTGCCATCAAATATGCTCTCACCTCTCCTGCTTCCTGCTGTGTCAGTACATTAAGTTCTTCTAACAGGAGGAAAATAAATTAAAGGAATAATAATAACACTGATAACGATAGTCTACGAAATACATATTTCTTTCTCCATATTTTCCCTCATTTGATTAGTCTCCCAGCAAGAGCAGCATTAATCACTGGGCCAACAGATAAAAGATAAAGACCAATTTGAATTTTGCTGTGTGCTACTGAGTGCATATGTGCATGCTCAGGCAGCAGGGCGGGAGGTAGCAGGATTATCTGTCATTTTGTATATTTATGCTGTTGGAGTTAGTCAGGACTGGTTCTCCATTGTTACCACAGATTAAAATCATTCATGTCCTTACAGTTTCATTGGAGGTCATCTTTCAGAAAAAAGGACACTAAGATCAAGTTGAATTCAAACTACTTGAGCAAATATCTGTATATGGCTTGGGCACTGAGGGTATTGCTTGAATGTTAGAAGACAACGCATGGTTGTTTTGTCTCCTTACCTTACCTGACTCTTTGTACGCTAAGAATGAGTTTTCCTGTTCCAAAACAGTTACTAGAACATGGCTGTTGCTGGTGAGGGGAAGAGGTGCTTTTCACATGGTCTTAGTACAAGTGTGTAACAGTTCAACTCAGCCTGACACTGAACTGCTACGGAAGAAGCCATGGGTCCTCACAGTTCACTGCCAACAGTCCTTCTACCAAAATGAGTTCCTGCCAGCTTGGCAAAAAGTACTTCCCTTTATCCCTAAGGAAGATGGAGAGTGGTACAAAGCAGAGATTAAAAAGTAGAAAAGTGGCTACTTAGCCACATGGGTAGGAGTTCTCTCTTCTCCAAATCTTTGTCTTTTCAAAACAGAGTAGCTAAAAGCACCATTCTACCATTTCTAGCCATGTCACTCTCCATCTTTAAGTCTTGCAGTTTCCTTCCCATATCTCTATGAGATAGATGTATCTAATCCTCTGGATCTTATTTTCTTTTCTACACCTCAGTATTCATCTTTTCTCTACTCACTTGAACACATTTAGCTATTAGAAAATTCCTAATGTTCCCTACTCTCTGCTTCATGCCTCCTAGTAAACGGCTGGTATGCCTGGAAGTGTCCTTACCCACAACATTTCTTTAAGCACACCCAATCGGAGACACAGCAAAACAGGCAGCACAGCACCAGAGGAAAATCTCAAAGCAATAAGAGCAAAGAGCCAACACACCAAATTTTCTCCAAAAACACATTATCAGAAAGCACAATGGGGGCATCTAAATCCAATTCAATACCAAGAGAACTAGAATCCAAGTCCTCACCACTTTGGCTTTATTTTTCTGGTGAAATTTTGTGGAAACAAATTCTTATCTTTGAGATTACAATAGAAGTAATTTTGCCATCAAAATGAACAACATCCCAGGGGCTCATACACCATCTAAGGGAGGAGAGAAAGGATTGGTAGTTACATAACTTGGCTTCCTAACAGCTACTTCTATGAGACTCACTATGATAGACATATCTTGCAAATCAGTGACAACTCATCCTACAGATGAAACTAGCAGAACCCTTTATGTTTTTGCTAGTTAACAACACCATCATTCCACAGAAAACCCAAGGCATTAATTAGGTGGTTTCAGAAAGTGGGTCTGTCACAACAGCTTAGATGTGTTTCTAACTTCTGCATATTCATCCAAATATAAGCTAGGAAAGGTCCCACCTCTCAGCCAGTCTTGTTAAAACAAACAAACAAACAAACAAACCATGGACTATATGCTCTGGAAGTGTTCTGGCAATATCTGCAGCTTCTAGGCATTTCCCTGAAGTATATAAATAGCAAGCAGAGCAGATACGCTCTAACAAAATGTGATCCAATTCTACAACTGTGTTTGAGCTATAACCATTGATTCTACGTCATTTATTTCTAAGCAGTTGCTTTTGCAGTATTGGAAGTCTTTATCACATATTGTTGCTGCACAACCACCCTAGAACAACATACTTTTTCTATCCTTTTATTTGGCTTGTGATCAAATGTATGGCCAACTGCAATAGCTTTAGTTCCTGAGTACTGTATTAATCAGATTTTGAAAACAATCTTCTATGTGACTTACCAGAATCCTTTCTGGCAGGGAAAATGACATGTCTTAGTACACAAAGGGATACTGTGCCTTGAAAAAAAGTACACACTGATGTTATTAAGAGTACTTTCTGAGAAATTAATGTCTGCCTGTCTGAAGAAGGTCGGTATCAGTTTACTACAGCTGTTATTACAGCTTCTTATCATTTTATTACAGAAAAGGGTATGTTTTTGGGTCACCTGAAATCAAGGAAATATTTCAAGTAGTCCTTGATCAAGATAAAAAAAATTACCAGAGAAAAACTAAAAAAGTGCTGAAATTGCTAGGAAAGTGCTAGACCAGACCCCCTCTTCAAATGTTGGGCCAAATTTGCATTTCAAAAATTCATAGTAGAACAGAACTGCGTACATGTTTCAAAAACACCAGCTGAGATGTCCCAAATGATTGTTCAGATCTGCAGATTAAAGACAATGTAAACTCAATCCTTGTACAAATCAATCATCTGACTCAGGCCTTCGGTAAACCATTAGCCTGAAGTAGTAGAAAAAAATGTGGATCCCAACCGTACACACACACAAGTGGCTGAAGCGACTACATGACAACTCCACTACATGAAAACAGGTTATCTAAAGACCGAGTGTAAGCTATATATTGAGAAATCATAGCATGCATCAACTTGTGGCACCCAAGTTTGCTACACATTCAACCAACTCCCTGGAGTCATGCAAGAGTGCCTCCATTTGGAGCTCACAATGGTTTCCAAGTTTAACATTGAAATATCGCTGCTGATAACATCAACAAATGCCAGCATACACCAGCATACGCATGAGCTGTTTTACAAACGGAATGGTCTGTATTACTGTAATCGTGCTTAGGAGAAATACAGGACTAAGTTTATTCCCATCATCAGTACTTGTCAGCACTTGGGAGCATACACAGCTCAGAAAAATAATAGTAGAGGAAAATCATGTTCTCTTTTTGGATGGGTATTGAGCTTCTGGTTCCAGAAGTGCAGCACATGTATCTTCTGCAGAAAGTGAATGAAATCATGAAAATACAGGATTGTGTCTTAGATTGTATAAACTTTACAGGTAATCTGAGCATCCCAATCACTACATTAATAAATATAATTTACATCCCCCCTCCCTGAACCACATTACCACCTAATCATCACATCTCTTCAGAATAGATGTGATATTGAATAGGTGAATGCCATTTTGTGGATTTCTCTGCAGCAATGCAAATCCATGATCTCACTCAACAGGACTGTAGGGCAGGAGAAAGGATTCTATGCTGAAAGAAGGTACAAGTCGGAGGCTCTGGTCTCTTTAAGGAAAAACAGTTCAGGAAGAAGCAGAAAAGGAGGGATGAAAGCCAGACTACATAATTCTCAGCAGTACCAATAGGCCAATGAAGTCCATCTTTAAAGCAGAGACTCATCAAAAGCTCTTTTTTCATTAGAGCTTTGCAGTCTTGGGATGAAAATGTCACTAGTGACTTATAAGAAGCAAAAAGCAAATTAAAGGCCAATTTCTTTTCCCCCCAAATTATTATCTATGAAAGTAAAAGAAAGTACCTAGGCAAGACCAAGAGTGACACAACTATATTTGTCTTAGCTGACAGTGAAAGTCTAATTAGACTGACAAATCTTCTGTGCTATTTTCCTTTGTGAGATACACAGTAAGAAAGGATTTAGCCTGGAGCTGCACATTATGGAAGGACATTAATCAAGATTATTGGAGCCTCCATCTAAAACAAAGTCAAAAGGCTGGAAAGCCCAATAGTTAAAATTAAAGGTTGAGAACCTTATTCTAAGCCATGCCAATGAGCTGGATGCTTCATATGGATAATGGGCAGATACCCTCTTCTACTCTTTATAAAAAACATTCTGCATATTATATATCATACGCTGTCATTCTATGGCTTTACGATCACAGCTGAAAACTTCCACACGTAATTTATTCTTTTCAACTCTAACCTACAGTTTGAACAGTTTGGCAAGTATCATTATCCTCACCTTTAAGATCAAGAAATTGCAACATGCACTGGATCTGTAACAGAGCATTTCCTAGTTCCTCATGGACAACATACTCCATCTGTGCTCCCAGAAGGATCCTGATCTCTTTTCCACAGAAAACTGTCCGTGGTTTTGGTCTTGCGACCCTAGCCATCCATGCCATGTGACAGACATATTTGAGGCCTGCCCTAGGTCAGTGGGCCCTAGCACCTCCAGAAGCTTATCTGGAGCAGATCTCCTTAAGGGTCCACACATCACCTGGAATCATATCTTGGATGCTCTGAACTGAAGATGTTTTGGATGAAAGACTTGCATATCACCATTCATGCTCTTCCAGACTACCTTGACTTAGCAACTAACTTCAAAGATATCGTTACACAAATCATTTGAAAACTGAATGGCTCATCTGTGTGCTGCACAGACCTTGCCACCTGAGAGCATATGGTGTCTCCTAAAATGCTTTGAGCAGCAACTCACTGAAGAAATTCTAAGCATATAAGCAGCTGACATAGAAGCAGAAGAATGACTAACCAATTTTCACAAAAGTCTCCCAAACCCAGAAATTGCTGAACTACTTCACTAATAATTGAAACTGAGCTTTAAATAAGGAAATACAGACACGTGGAATTCTAGGACCTTCAGCAATTGCTGATGATGCAGCCCTCCTAGACACATGGCTGCCCTGCAAAAATACAACATTACACAGTATTTTAATAACACATTTAATAACAGCCTGCCTGGCATGCTACTTAACCATACACAAGAGCTAATGGCTTGTCTTTGTGGCCTTCATAAGGCAGAAGCATAAGTCCCAGAGAGGGTATTATTATTACAGAAGAGTCTGGTATGTTAGGGCCATGAGATTGCCAGCAGCAATTTAATACAACGCATGTCACTTCTGTACAGACCATGCCTGAATCCAGAACAAAACTATGTGTGAAAAAGTAAAATAACCATTTCTACTCAGGGACAGCAGAGCACAAGCACTGTTTTGAATTCACTGAAATAAACAGGAGTTTTTCTCTCTCATTTTCAGTTTAGAGAAAAAGGTCAGCTCTTTTTATCTTCCTTCAGGGCCACTCCTAGGGATATCTGAATTACAGACACGTTCCTATCAGAGATTTTACTACTATACAGTCATACATCTCACCCATTTCTCACTCAAATCCTGCTTGTCCTCCACTGATCTGAGTTTCACTGCCTTGCAGAAATATTATAAATTTTGAAACATAATGAAGTTACAGACATTTTAAATATTAATATTATTGTCATGTGATATCTCTAGTAACATTCTCTCATGTCCCTTTACTTTGGATGTTTGTCTAAGACTATATCCCATGTTTGGGACTTTGAAAAATTGAAAAGCATGTCACTGGTCTGTGCATATACTGTGTATTTTTAAAGCATTCAATTTTCCCAGCTTTTTTAGTCTAACTGTGCTCTGAAACACTTCTGGTAGTATTCAGGCTAACTAATTGCAGGAAGTATCCTGGTGTACATTACAAACAGAAGAAATCTTTGCAGTTATCATGCTCTTCTGCACTGACAAGTGATGTGTAAAATCTAAATCCTACTGAAATTCACCCAGATTCTGTATCACTTCAGGATGACAGACCTGGAATTCTGCACAAGCTTTATATGCATTTCAAAAAGAAGGAGTTTTAATTACTTATGAAAATTAATAATACAAATAGCACAGACTGTTCTAATACAGTAAAAATAATAATTCTCTGTCTTGATTCTTGCCATTATGCATTACAGGCTTTTATGCATTTTAATGCATTTTATGCATTACAGATACTTTTCTTTGTATCGTAGTTGTATCGTATTTCTGCAATGGACTACAATCCTTCTGTGATGTGTAGCGTACACATGCAGAATAAAAAGTACATTTTGAACCCATGGACTCTGCAATTTAAGCATAAAGCAAGATATTGCACATGAATACAGACAAATTGAGAATATGAAGATGAAAAACACTGCAGTATTGATCAGCTTGATAAACAAGTGCCTTAGAACATCATCAGCCTAATCACTGACAACTTTGTGCATGCATCATGATTAAAGGAGGGTTTCAATGGCATTGGAAGCATAAGCTGATCTTGCCTTGTGGACGGTTACAGGAAGCAGAAAGATTCTTATGGTCAAATTTAACAAGTGAGCAAAAAAAAATGCTTGAATTGTGTGCTGATCAGAATGGGAAGGGAAGATGCTAAACTGTGAAGGGCCTTGAAAGTGAAGAAAAATTGTTTACTTCTGAGGAGAGAAAGAGAAGAGAAAGCTGGAGCAAGGTAATAACTAACTGTATTTGTACTGTGCATAGCCTTAGGTGGCTATATTTTACGTTCCCCAAAGAACAAACTTGTTCTATTAGATTTTTCTACCACTTAGATCTAAAGTTGTAAGCAGGCCTGACAATGGTGATGTCTAACACTAGTGAGATAAAATAACCATTAGGCATCTCAAAAACACAGCTGGAGATACTACCCAAACGGAAAAAGACAATTTCTTGTCACTTTTACCGCACAAATAATGCAACTTAAGCTGACAGAATCAAATTCCTCTAAGAGTAAGGAAGAAAGGAGAGCCATCTGTGCTGCGACAGCAATAAAATGGCCTGGTATTGAAATGCAGAAAGTTGTAATGGAGGTACATATTGACTTTTATCTTTCTTTCAGTAGGCAGCATGAAGTGTCAAAGAGTTATTGCTTTAATATCATCTGAGATGAGGCCATTTGTTGTGGTGCATGTGTATCCAGGAAATCATTGCTCTAACCATGTTTTTAGAAGCACTTTGACACTTTATTAAATCTTCTTGATGCGCTTTCAGCGCATAGTGGTCTCTACAGGCCCAGTGAACTGCCATGGAGCTTAGGCAGGAAGCTTTCTGGAAGACTTCCTCATCAAGTAAGGCAAGGTGATTTCCAGCTTCACCCAGACCACAAAGGTCCAGTGCTACTCTGTTACACTCCTATAGCTAAACACAGTTCTGCCGCCTTTATAAATTATAGAAAATCTTCAATAAACTACAGTAACAAGAGCAGGATCTAGACCACAGACTTTATTCTTCTGGAGATATAATCATACAAAGATTTTCTCTAAAATCAGAGCAAGCCATTGAGGAAATGGAACTGTAATTCTTTCACAATTTATGACAAACAGCAACAAAACCTGGGGTAATTTTCCCTCATTTGGCTGAAACTTTATAAATCACTTATTGGGTGTTTGAGGCTAGTAGTTCAATTAATCCCAGTCCTGCTGCCAGCTGGATTTAGTGCCAAAGGGGCTGGGGCAATGCTAACCCTTGTCTTGGAATTAATTACTCTAATAGTTGTAAATTCCACTGCAGCAAGAGGTACCTCACAGAACTGCAGAATAGTTGAGAGAATAGTCAACTGCAGAACAGTCAACAGAATAGTTGAGGTTGGAAGGGACCTCTGGAGGTCAACTGGTCCTACCTCCTGCTCAAGCAGAGTCACCTACAGCAGGTTTCCCAGGACTATCTCTAGATGGCTTTTGAATATCTCCAAGGAGGGAGACTCCACAACTCGTGGCAACCTGTGCAAGTGCTTAGTCACCCTCACAGTGAAAAAGTGTTTCCTGATGCTCGGACAGAACCTCCTGTGTTTCAGTTTGTGCCCACTGCCTTTTGTCCTGCCACTGGGCACCACTGAAAAGAGCCTGGCTTTTTTCTTTATATACTCTCTGCAGGTATTTGTACACATTGATTAGATCCCCCCTGAGCCTTCTCTTCTCCAGGCTGAACAGTCCCAGCTCTCAGCCTTTACTCATAGAAGAGATGCTCTAGTCCCTTAATCATCTTAGAGGCCCATTTCTGGACTTTCTCCTATATCTCTGTATTTCTTTTGTACTGGGGAGCTCAGAACTGGACACAGTACTCTGTGTGTGGCCTCACCTCCTACACAGTTAAGAGGAAGATATTTGTGTTTTCTTATCCTAAGTGACCAGTGCTAGATTAAAACTAAAGAGAATGGCCATGTATACAAAAACACACCCAGTAACTGAAGTCTTCTGAAGCAGTTAGAAAGCAAGCATGCCACTTGCATGATCCCAGACTTCAAAGTCATTGATTTCATTAATCTTTTCTGCTCCACATTGAAACAACTACATTTTGCAAGAAACTGATCTTGATATAGTTCCTTTAAAATTTTCTAAGGGAAGGCTGTAAAAGGAAAATGAAACATGGCTCAACCTGGAAGTAATGCTCCATAGCTTTTCTCTCCATTATGAACTTCACTGTTGCAGCAGTACATATTATCATCATAATAAATAACCATACACCCCCCCCCATAAGGCTTTGTTACTCTCTTAGCAATACATTTCACAGCATATCCAACTGCAGAAACATAGTTAAAATCTTGTTCTCATTTCCATTGGAACAATCTTACTTACATAAATGAGGTTGCACTAGAACAGGAGCAAAACCTGTTATTATTACACTATTACATACATGTGCAATAATAATTCAACCAGTTTGTTCACCAGCCCAAGATGGCAGCACATTTATGGTGATTTATCTTTCACAATATTATTAAAATCAAGAGTTATATGGAGCATGATTCAGAGAACATGGTTCCAGTGAACTTACAGATGAGCAGCCAAACAAGAGACTAAGAACACAAGGAAATGCAAAAGACCAATTGACTCACCTGGATGCTGGGTGGTGAACGATTTTTTCGGGTTGTAGTGGTGGCCATTGTAGTTGTGGTTTCCATGACTGTGGTAGACATTTCTGGTGGTACGGAGGTTGTAGGTGTTGTTCCCAAGATGGAAGGGACTTCTCCAACGAGTCGGACACTTCCATTGATTTTAATGTTGGGGTTGTTCTCTGCTGCCATGTTCAGCACTTTCAAGCCATTGTAATAGAGACCGGAGAGCTGACCTTGGAAGAGACGCCCTCTGTCCTTCCCTCCTATGGCTATTTGCGCCTGGGTGTTGAAGATCGTTAACTGTCGTCCTAGTGAAGGGGGGTGAATAACATTATTGCTAGACATTTCCTTCACATTGTATCTTACATTGAGTCCTGGCCAGAAATGACAGACAACAAAGAAGTAGACTCATTCTTGGTAGTGTTTATGAAGACTGTAGGGTAGAAATACAGTATGGAAATGCACTGCCTAAGACTCATTAATAAAAAAGCTTATCTTGAAACCAAGAATAGCTGAACCTGAACCTCATATTTCCACATCCACTCATACATCAAAACTCTGGAGGAGCAAAAATTTGAACCCGCTCTTTTAGAGGTGGACACATTTTTAACTACAGATCAGGCTTTAATATGTGACTATTTTTCTACTATCAATTCAGACTTCAGTACCTGTCAAGCTTTAGCCCATTAAAAACCTTTCTTTTTTGACTGGTAAAAGGATAGAATTATCTCATAAAGCCACTTTTAAAAATGCAAAAGTGTTAAGGGGTGGCTTGAGGAGAGTGAAGTATCAGAAAAATTGATCAACCAGATTTTATAGGAGACTTAAGGTAGGTCCAGTCATGATCTTCCACCTGGAAATTGTGTTGCGAAGGTTCACAAGACTAAAACCAGGAAAAACCGAACACAAACATTGTGATGTCTCTGAAAGAGCAAAGTTCTTGAAACAGCAAGGATAACATAGTGCTTCAGATGACTAAACCCCAGAATGCTGTACATGTCAATACCCTCTTACAGATGGTGAAATTCAAGAGTAGGCAGGTTAAGCGGTTTATTCAAGGTCACACCTTGAGTATTAGGAGTGGACTGATATCATACATAATGAGAAATATATTTATTAAAAATAAATTCTTGTAACAATTGCCAATTCAAGTTTTGCAGACCACTTAAATCACATTCAGCCTAGACTGCTCTATAAATACTGCTTATGTCCAAGGCTACAGTAGACTGACTACGTTAAAAAAGAAATTGCTTCGTGCAGTGCAAAAGCGGTACCTACAATTTCACCGCTCCTCAGAAGATTAGGGCCATGCTGCCTGAAATCTGTTGAATTACCAGACAGCCAGACTTGGCAGAGCTCAGAATGGTTATCAAAACAGCATCAAGTCAATCATTCAAATATTTGTGTTTTCCTATTTTTATGAAAGTTGCACCATGTGTCCCCATCCCATTCCCGCTCCCCAGTTCTCACTCACTATTTCTTCTCTCTAGTCCACCAAGTGCAAAATGCCACCATGTAGCAAAGCACAGAGTATAACCCACTGCTTATTTCTTCACAAACAGTGGTTAAAGTAGATCAAAATACAAGGGGGAGCTCACCAATTTTGGTGGTCGTCGTGGCGGGTCTCGAAGTCAAGTGGTGATGCGGTGTTGCATCATCTTAAGGTGACAGGATGGACCATGGGGAAGAGAATGGGGACAAGAGAAGAAATGTATCTGAAAGGAGTTCCTGTCCCCAAAGAGGGCCCTAGCTAACCAAGCAAAAGTGTATGGAGAGGTGCAACTTATGGACATGTGGAGATGGGCTGCACATCCTTTGTGCTTCACACCCACAGATTTGTAAGTGAAACATTAGGACTTGATCAGGGTGGAGGAACTGCATTGATGAAGGAATGAGAAATAAAAATGGAGGGTATCCTTCCCCTGGAAAATGTTGAAACACTTGATGCACTATTCTGCATCTTAGGAGGTTTTAAACTTACCAGAGGCAATTTATGTCTATTAAAACATCTACAAACGTGCACTGAAGCCACACATCCCCAGCATGTAAAATCAGGACAGTTTGTCTTTTCTCTTGTCTATGAGAAAAATAGGATCCAATAACAATACCCATCAAAACATTCAGCCCTTTCAGCCCAACTCCTCTCTAAGCTAGAGGAACTTGCACTGTACACTGCAGAAGGCCAAACTTGTCATATACCATGTCCTCAGTCTGTTTTTCTTCCTGATAGTTCTGTCCTGTTATGCTTTGGAACTTCTAATGGATATGCTGTCTTACTTCACCATCTTCTGTTCTACTTACATATTCTCTCCTCATGGCACTATATTTCCTTCCGTACTGTCTCTGCCCCCTACATACCCAGAAATTTCACTTGTACTGTTCCCTCCTTCCCACCTCACTTAGGATAGGGTGCCAAAAAATGGAGGTGAGATGAGTAAAGAATGGGAAATTATTTCACTAATCTTGAGATGTTATCCCTGAAAAATGGAGGGAAGGTACTGACCATTCAAAACTTTCCAATTCCATTATTTTCTCCCCTTGGTTCAATATTGTCTCTTTCTATCATTTTTTACCAATGGGAAAATGGGTGGGTGATGGTTAGGAAGGATATTTATACTGCTCCAGCAAGGAGAGCTCCCCATGCCAGGAAAGAAAAGGGGTTCCTTCACTTTTACTGGAGGATTATGGCACTCCTCAGGATGTCATGTACTGTAACCCAAGCTCACAAGACACCTTTAGACATGTCTGTTGTATCTCTTTTTTTTACTTTCAAAAATGAGGAATTAGTATATTAAGGATGGGAAAAAAAAGATCACTTCTCCATTTCTAGGCCTTCCTCTGCATCTTCTAATGCTGAAAGAAAGTGTACACCAGGGAGGTGGTCCCACTCCAGTAAAAAAAAAAAGGAACTTTGATTGTGAATTTGGGAGTCGTCCTTGTTTGGTAAGTGGTCTGCCAGTCCAGGACAATTCATGCACTGCACCATATGGTTAACACTGTAGACAGCACTGGTACTAGAACTGTGTTTGCTAAAAGAACAATCACTTGTTGGAGTTACCTACAACCTGTCATTCCTCGCTCTCACTCTATGATGGTGCACACAGACACATGAAATAAAGACAAAAGGGAAATGCATGTGGAATGAGAAGAAATCACTGAGAAAATACACACAATTCTGCCACCACAGACCTCTTCTAACAATTCTTTTGATGATATGGCTCTGCAGCCCTTACTCCCCCCTTAGTAAAATTTATTTGCCACTGAATTTGATTGAGGAACTGTATTTTTAAATTCTACTAGATGTGTAAGGGATGCAGACTTATAGCCTGCCTTTTCCACAGAGAACTTTTCCTACTGCTTAGTGTCATAGTAGAGAAAAATGACAAGCATATTTTGAGTTTCTGAGGTGTTTTGAAAATATTCTGCATAGTTCAATCTCTTTGTTTGCTCTCTCATTGAATTCTTCATTTGGAAAACTGAATACCAGATAAAAATATCACAGAGAAATCTTAGTGAAATATAACATTTTTGTAATGCTAGGAGAGATTTTGGGCCTGAATTTGCAAACTAATTCTCATTAATAGTTCTTGCTTCAAAAGTAAAGACACTCACATCAGTGAGACTTATGTAAGAGAAATTTGCAGAATTAAGGACTTCCAGGATCAGTCCCTCTGATGAGATGCTTCTGGGTCTTTACTAGCTCCTCCTAATGCAGAATAGGTTACATCTGAACCTTAGTAGGTACCATGTATTCTGTGAAAATGCTAATGAAATCTCCTGGTTTTATGACATCTTAAATTGACCAATTTAGAACCAACACTTCATTTTTTAACTCACATAATCTCAGTGAAGTTAATAGTGCTTAATGTTTTGCTTCTTACTCATAGAATTCAAGATTGTAAATCTGTGCCTATCTTAAAAATATTGCACACAATTTATAAAGTTAAAAAAAAAAAACAGTAATGATGCCACTTCAGAAAGATGTTGTGTTATATTTGTCTTCCAAGAATGAAGTATTTCATTATTATGAATAATATAAGAGCGGTACCAAAATAATGCCAAACTTATGTCATTAAAAATGTCAGTCAAAATGTGTTTAATCTTACCTCACTCAAGCCAAGAACTCATATGGGGAAGACAGCTATTCTATAATGTTGTTTCATTGATGAATCTATCTATTCCTCTACCCATCAGTTCATCTTGTTCCATTTTGATAGTGAACTATGCCTTCACTCATCATTTTTACAAAGTCTTTTGACAGAAGGCTTCCACAGTACAGTAGGTATTGGATGGATGACCAGATGGATGAGCAGATCGGTGAATAGCTAGGTAAATTATTTATTCTTTTAATTTTTTAATTTGAGTGCTACCTAAGTTGCTGAAAAGGTCTATCTACTTTGGAATGAAGGAACAAAGCTGCATTGTCTCAGGTGTTGCACTGCATGATGCCATTCCCTAATACAAAGTGTGAAGACTGAATTTCCTTTCACTCTTGTAAAAACATGGATATATGCTTCTAGCCTAAAAACACCCAGTGCTTTAAGAGCATCTGAATTCTCAAATATTGTCTTTCAGATCCCACTGCACGTGTGATTGTCTTTTAACAAAGCATCAATTATCCACAAAAGGTATACTTCAGTTCAAAACTTCAGGACAGCTGACAAATGAAGGTGCCTTAGCATGCTTATAAGCTCAAACTTGGAGAAGCAGTGACATAGAATAAAAGATTTGTGGAAAAAAAAAAGGTAAAAGAAAAACACAAGAAAAAAATGTGGGTTTCTCAAGCACATGAATTACATCAAGGAATTAGACATGCATCTGTTTTAATAAAATTGAGGCAACCATTGTCTTTAGTGTTAAAGGGACTTTAGCAATTCAAACTTACCAAAATTATCCACTTTTTAGTGATAAACTTTATCTATTTATTTTAGATTGATCTTGGAAATTAATAGGCAGCCCATTGAGACTCAATAAGCATTTTCTGCATACCTTTATCTTAATATCGGCTTACTAGTTGGCTGAAATTAACTGTTCCATAAAACCATTATGGTCAAAAAATATTTCTGCTTCAGTTACACGTATATTTTTTACTTACTTTCACAAATATTTCAGCTGTAGTTACACAGTTGTAGACCAAACCTGAAAAGCAGGCAACACTGTCAGCTCTCATTGAAGTTAATGGGAACTGAGTTTGCACAGTACTTTGCAGGATCAGATCCCTCACATAAAAATATTTTGACTGCAGTTAGCTGCATCCTTTGTGGCCTTAACATAGTTCTTGCTAGCTAAATCAATTTGCTAATTCAGCTGCAGATAGAAGTTAGAACATAAATGATATTTTTTCCCATCCTACAAAATATTGTTTTTTCCTCTGGGAAAATTTGGTAACACTCATAGTCTAAGTCAACACAGAAAATGCAAGATTTGAGTTCAAAGGTCACCCCTTTTATCAGCAGTACTTTCTTTAAAGGAAACCAGAGGAGATCTTGTTCTGTTTTTCCAAGACTTCAAGGAAAGAAACTAGTTCCAGTAATTTTTTTTTATTTTAAATATCACATTTAGTATAGAAGGAAAAGATCCTCTTGTCTTACTCTCCACAGTATTACCAAGAGCCTGGGCTAAACCTTGCTGAAATCAGTGAGAGTTATTCTGTTACCTTCAACCAGCTTTGGAATGGGCTCTACATCCAAGGTTTTATTTTTTCTCCAGACTCTTGATAAAAGAACATTACTGTTCTGACACAAGTCCCATGTCAGTAGGTCGCTGAAGTATATGCAGAATTCTCACTCAAGCCAATTGGACTTAGGCGTATTGGTAAGTCTTTTGCTGAACTGAGGCCAAATACCCCAGGCAAGCCCATAAAACTTAATAGCGCTACCAGAGATTAAGTTAGGGAAGAATTTGACCCATAGCTTAGAAAAATGTATCATTTGAGCGTTGAAACTGTTCTCCATATATAGAATAAGAGTGACAGAACAATCGTCTTCCTCTGTCTCCTTCACTGTAGTTTAAATGAAAATATTAAAAAATGTTTTCTTTACAACATTTTTTAAAATTGTTTAATTATTTGAATACAATTAAAAAGCACATAGCCATAGTGGCTAATCAGACTAATGAGAAAAAAGAAACTTAAAGGAAGTGGTTTAACAAGTAGGTTTGAAATTTTTTTTAAGAAAACTTTGATAATAAAGATAAAAATGTAGTTTAAAAACAAATCAAAACAGGAAGGTCATGCAGTGGTTAAATTGCCATAATACATGTTGTTGTTCTTCTCCTTTCTTCTTCATTTTTTTTTTTTTAAGAAAACGTCTCCTGAATTTTTGCTTGTTTGTCATTACTGTGATAGCAAGCTCAGAATTTCGTCCCTTTAACTGCATTTTAATAGCAATGTATTATAGCATGATTTATCAACATATGGCAGGTGGAAGCTGACACAAATTATAATGAAAATTAAAACAGTCATTTATGCAGCAGGCGATTATCATTTAAGAAACATTTATTTGCAGGCTTTAAAAATGAGGGTTTAGAATCAAATGGGTTTAAAATGAAAGTTTTAATGACTATTACCTTTTTCCTGCAGCCACTCCTCTACGGGCCGGTTATATTTGAAGGGGATTTTCTGTTTTACCATTTGGAACCGTTCACTATCAGTGTTGCCTTTAAAGTTTAAAAAACAGCTTAAAAACAATCTGAAAAGTCAATGAAATGGTTAAAACATCCTAGATTTTGTTGTTTTATGACCTTATTTAGCTATAAATAAATAAGTGCACGTGTGCGTACATATATATTTGAAAAGAAAGAGATTTATCTTTAGTATGGTGGAGAATAGTTATACATCCAATTGCCTGAGGTTCTGGAAGGTCAAAGAATTTAAATCCTACGAATAAAATATCTCTAATTCTCAGAGAATTTGTTTATCCAGATTGGTTAAAAGGCATGTATAATTTGTCCAGGACATGAGACCTTGAATGAACTTAGTGACATGAGTTAAAACATTTTGATCAGAGTCTAGATCTGATGACAAAAGGATATGACAGAATATGGTAGTTACACAAACATATAGACAGTAGAATTTTGATAAACCTTCTTGCAGTAATAGAAGATATGTGTTAGGACTAGAAACCCAATAAACAGAAAAAAAGAACTGAAGAAATTATAAGAAAATAATGCTGAAAGGATGTACTGGAAGAAGATTAAAAAAAACTCTTAAGAGTAGGAAGATATTAAAAAAGAAAAGTAAAACTAAAAAAAGATGAGCAGTTGTTAATTAAAGGTATCTGAGAGCTCCTGTTCGGTAACCAAAGACTTGGGCCTTTTGCTAGAGGAAAACAGAAGCTTAGAAACTGAAGTGAAAGCAGAAATATTACTCAAAATGTAAACTCTGGCAAATGCAGTTCTATTGTTCCATGTTGATGGATAATAGTATTAATCAGTAAAATGTATTTTGGAGGAAAGCCCTTATCACTCACACAGTACACAATACAGACAGGAATAAGATTCAGACAAAGTCTTTGTCCAAATTCCCTGGTTACTGAAAAAAATCAGGTACCAATCAGAAGACTTGGTCTAACCTTTAGTAGAAAGGAGCAGTTCAGTTTGATGGTGTTAGGAGTGATAGTAAACAAGTGCCATCGTTCTGTTTTTGTTTTCTTCAGCTACAGTCACTTTATGACTCATTCTAGTATTTGCTTTGTGTATGATTTTTATAAAAGCTCTTCAGTCAGATAGGCATAAAAAATGTGTATCCTTTGGAAAAAAAAAAAGAATCAAGATAATGCTGAGAAAACTAGAAAACTAGAGTAAGCCTGCAGCTTACTGCAGTAATACTACCATCAACAGAAGTCCTGCAGGTCAGTAGTGCTCCAATACGTGTTTGGAATAAATGGCAGTCCAAGAGTCGCAACTGTTCTGCACAATTTGCACTGCATCTTTCGAAATCCCACAAATAAATAACCTAATGGGGCTTCATATTTCTTTGACTGTCTGAAACAGATGCTGGAATCTTTTTTCAATGTAAAGACACATCAAGGAAATATATATATGACTAACAGCTGGCAGGATACTCCACCTGTCAACAACAGACACTTTCAAACTGCAGACAATGTGACTAGTAAATCTCGTGTGCTCAATAGTCCTTACTTTTTAGCTGTTGCTCGGAAAATGCTGCTAGTCTGTATGGGGTAGCTGTGGTCAGCAGGTATCATCTCCTTTCTTCTGATTTTCTGGAACATGTGGGAGGCATTACTGTGATATACTAGCAATAATCCTGCAAGGATTCACATTTAATATAGCATGGACCTAACGTTCAGGGATATTTGTGAAAATCATCATCTGCATCTCTTTAACTTCAAACGTAAGGCAAACAGCATTTTGGATTTGGGTAAATATCAACATCTATAACCACGAACATTCAGAAGTCTTGCTACTCATTTGGGGCAACAGGCAAAACAACATAAAAACTTCTAAGAAGGGCTTTAGTAGCCTGACCCTCATCACCTCCCTGGAAAGGCGTCTACTTTTTCTTCCATGTAACAGATGCATTGTGGGAAACTGCTATTCTCCACTGTAGAAAGATCTAATTAGGCACTAGCTGACACATGCTGATGTACCAGTTTCTCCGTCCCACATCAGATGCCTGCCATGTACAATTGGTTACTCTGATAAACTAGAAGGAAAAGACAGAATACTGGAAACACATTCTGTCAGTCATGCATCAAATAACGTCAAACACAGTGTGGTAGCTGGGAGTCATTCACAGACGTTAAGTTACCTTTAAGTACATTCCCAGCTCTCATAATTCATGTCAGCACCAACAAAAAGTACCAATAGTCATTTCTCTACTTCTATGAATACAGACTCATGAACATAAAACTTGAATCATGTTCAGTTCAAGGTCTACTTGCAGGACAGGGAAACAGACCTCCCAGTTTGGGAAGAACTGAATCAAAAGTAATTAAGTCAAGCTTACTATGAAAATAAATTCTTTCCTACGAACAATTAGCAAGGCATTCTGCTTATCCATTAGGCCTTCTTGCAACACACTAATCCACACATTCCTTCACCAAACCAGCTAAATCTTGTACATGCAATCACAGAAATCCTGCATCTCCTTTAGGATATTTTTGTTTTCAACATGGATATTTTTCACTGTGTAAGAAAGGAGTATCAGGTCTTGAAAGACACTCAGGAGGTGATTCAATGGGACTTACAGCCCTAAATTTCTCCATGAACTCCTAAATTACTCCGTCAACCCAGACTTGAACACTTACGGAGAGTCTGCTACTACATCTGTATTGCATAGGATATAGTAAGGCACTGTTTCAGTAGAAATGGATGTTATTCAACACTTTATAGTGTATGTTTTGAGTAAGGACTTCTGGGTAGATTAAACTGCACTGAACTCTCAGTGTTGATAAGCAAGAACATTTGCTCTGGCACCAAAGAAATTCTATAACACACTTTATTTGGAACAAAAAAACTCCACTGGCTTCACTCAGTACATACATGAGCAACCTTTTAACAGGGGCAATAAGATATTTTTTCAGAATAAAGAATGATCCACTGCTCATAGGAACACAAGAGTGAGCCCAATGGCTGGCATGGAGTGCTTCTTCCTCTGTTTGGAAGGCTGACTGTAGAAGGGAAAAAATGTAGTGAATTGAAATTTCTCAGAAATGGAGCATCTCACAAGAACAGGCCAGCAAGACGAAGGTAAAAAGGAAATGGGACAATGAAAGAAGACATGACAGATAAAAACGGGTTTCTTGTAATATAGTCCTAGACCTTCAAGAAAGCCAGAAATGACAACTATTGCCCACCACATCTTTAAAGACTTTTTAAAAAAATACCGTTTAATTTAATTTTATAATTATTATTACTGGGCAGCTATATTCAGCAAGATTAAAATATATATAAAAATCATACCTTTAAAATCTATGAAAAACTGAAGGACATTAGAAAATTCAAATAGGTTTAAATTGCAATATTAGTACCTGATCTTTTTTTTTTTTTTTGGTTTTGCGTTTAAATTTTATTTCAGACATTAGTGAGAATGAGTTTTAAAAACATGTGCATGAGAATGTGTTCACTGATACATCCAGTTACAATATTGAGTTAAAAAAAAAAACAAGTTGTCCCTTGTTAAGAGCTAGAGGTGTTAAGTAAATACCATTAAACACATATAATTATTAAATTAATATTGACTTTGAGTTGTGCATTAAAAAAGTAAACACAGCATTTGATATGAGAGTTCAAAAAGGAAATACCATGGTTTGCAACACAATGTGACATAAATTCAACATGAAATAAGCTCATTGGTCCTCTGACAGCTCAGCCATAATATGATTAAGTGGGATTCTTGTCCATCTTCATACACAGAAATTTTCAGTAAAGATCCTTTCATGACCTCAGTGCAACGTCTTTCTAGAGCTAAATGACACACAGGTTCACATGTTCGAAAAATCCCTTCACTCACATAATCTGGACTCCCTTTTTTCTCTTTGAGTCCAGCTCTCATTCAAGGCTTTACTTCAGAAAAGAACGTGTAAATAAAAAGTCATTTTAGTTTAATTTAGAAAATACACTTAATCCCATAGTTCTTTTGTATTCAGAATCAATGTGGGTCTCAAAGGTCTGCAGGATATAATTTATTATATATTTATTATCTATATTATGATAAAGTTGTGTTGACGAGTTTTGCTACTTGTGATTGTCTAAATATTTTTCCTCCAACAGGTTCCAGTTGTTTAAATAATACCAGTAGCAATAGGAACTGGTTATTTAAAATAATCTCCATGCTTTTTCTTTCTTCTGCAGAACAAATTCCTGTATATTAATATGACTTACGATCTGCTTCATGACTCAGCTTCATCTAAAAAACTCAACCTCAGAAATGCATTCCTTCACCTGTTTTTTCTCCTTTCTCATGCAAAATTCTCTAGCACAGTCAAATCCAGATATGTGATGACTAGGATAAAACAGGTCTATTATTTCATTTAATACTTATATGTGCGATTAAGAGAAATCCAGCTACTTCTCCTAAGTATTGCACAGATACTGGAAATGCACAGATACTGGAAAACCTCAGTTTTCCAACAAACTGGTAAGTATCTAGGCTCCTATGACCTTAAGGATTCCAATGGTAGCATTTTGAAGTCTTCTGGATCCCTGAGTCTTTTTTAGCCTGAATATTCAAAACTTTTCAAATACCACAGACATTCCTGATGAAAGTATATTTTGGAGAGGAATCCAGCAGAAGACCCAGATTTGTTTGCTTGTTCCCCCCACCACAAGAAAGCCTGGCACCTAAATCATAAAAATAAGAGCCTGCTGGTTAAATATGATTGGTTTCTAGTCTTCTTTTTTTTTTTTTTTTTTGGTTTCCTGGAGCCCTTAGTGTATTCCTGCTCCACTGACTATACAGATAAATAAATCAGATTCACTTCTAGCTTAAGCTCTTGATAATTTTCAATTTAGATCAAACTAAAATGGGAAAAATCAACAGAATTTGCTTCTGCTAATTACTATTAGCAATTCCCACAGGAAATGCTTTTGACAGTGTAACAGTCCAGGGGGAGACACTTCAAATTTACTCATGGGCAAAGCAGAATCTTCCTCCCAAACCCTACCAATGTTGGATGATATTTTGCTTGCCCTCTCATGGTTCCTTTAAGAAAAAGATCAATCTTTATTGCATTACACCTATTTCTAAACCAAAATGGATTCTTAAGCCAAAGAAAGTAAAAGAGCAATTGAAGTGCTGAAAAATGTTTCTTCTTGGCCTAGATACCAATCACGATGATTTACTGCCTCTTTGGTAAGAAAGAGAAAAGCTGAAAGGTTCCAGCAAATTGCACTGGGCAGAAAGAAAGTGCTTGCTTCCAGGTGGAATATTAATACAACCTGATGTGTTGTCAAGTCTGTGAAGATGCTAAGAAGAATATGATAAGAAAACATTCATCTGTCCTAAATTAATACCAAAGGCTGTTTTATAAAGAGAGAATACAGCAGCAACATTTTCTTCTTCGATTGTAAGTTTTTAAAAATGAGACATATTATCTAACGAGCAGGTATTAAATGAAACGCTATATAGTGACACTAATGATTTAAGAAAATGTTTTGAGATCAGTGCTCAAGGTTTAAACTGATTCCACCTCCCTTTTCCTTATTGTAGATGGAATTTCAGTGGGAGGACCAGTAAGTAGTTAGTGTTTGATAGCTTTGTTCACCCAGCAGCCTTTGATACAAGATCCTTTTGAGTTTTTATGGATGCCTATAATCTCACTGTCAAAGATTTACATACAATTAATTGACGTGAGTATTGGAGAGGGGCATGGTAGCCTGCAAAGTTGACCTTAAGAGTGCTAAATTCTCCACTGAGATAAACTGACCCAGTTCAATTCAGCACCCAAATTCCTCTAGAGCTAATGCCATGTGCTCTGGAAGAGGAGGCTCACATGCATCGTGGAGAAACTACCATTTTACCCCAATGTCTAATAAAAGGCACAGATTTTGCCAGCCACAAAAGTCTCAGAAGTATGTTTGTGATAGGCACACACTAAATCTATTTAACCATTTCTGTTCGGGGGCAGCTACGCTCAAAAATGTACAGTATACTGAATTGTCTCATTTTCACATTTCCTTAAATACATATTTTGCTCTGAACACTACTAAATAAAACCATCATTTGTTCACACTTGACATTCAGCAAGGAAACTGAGACAAGCCTATTAGTAAAGTCCTTATTTAGGACTAGAACCTCCCCTCTACCATAAATCAGAAAGGAATAATGACACTACAGTCAGCTATAAAATCAAGCCTATTTATGCATAGCTGTTTATTTTGCTGTATTACTATAAAGCCGCATTGTGGTTTATGTTATATAACACAGGGAATGTTTGCATTAAAATCAAAACATGTAAAGGACTTGGAAAAAGTCCAAACCTGAAACCACAGATGTGACTTACACAGAAACGAAGCAAGACAGCCATGGAACTAAACGAATAATTATAAGGTAGGTGATCTGGAATCTGTCTTTGGAACTACCTCAAATTGTCCCTCTACAAATTCTTGCAAAGCTTCATTTTTGCCTTGTGTAAGATGATGTTATGGAAGACTAATTCAAGTTTGTGAATTTATTTTATTTGAGGAGACTGAAGAATAGCTAAGACTTGACATTTTTTATTTTTGCTTCAGCTCTTGGATACTGTGTTTTCCCTTCTGCTTTCACTGTTAGATTAAGACCCATCTTTTGCTATTGAATTCTCATTTTATTTCTTGTCCTTGTTTTCCTCTTAGTCCCAGATGCCCTTGATTTTATCTTTAATTCCCTCTGATCACTTTGTTTGCTGAGAGCCACACCTTTCCTTTCGTTCATCTCACTGTGGAATGGAGTTAAAAGCTGACCTTCACACTGCAGCTTTCGTCAGCTCACTGCCCTCATGACAAAAGACAACGAGGTCTCGGTAGCATAAGTACTAAAAATAGAAGAGAGAATTATCTAGGAAGAATACAAAAACAAAAGTCGTTCCTCTGATCAGGCAGCTGAAGTTGTTTCTAAGTTTCTACTGCCTCAACCAGAGGCTTTGTGTTGTTACCACTCTCTACTTCATTTTGGTCTCTCCTGCCATTTACTTTTTCACATGTACCATCTCTCTACTTCAGGTACTTAGATTCAGTATGCTGCTACAGAATTTTTTAAACAATTTTAAACTAAATAATTCTGCATTTTAACATAAAAAAAAAATGTAGGGGCCAAATTCAGAGCAAGGCAGCATTTAGGCCAAAATCACTGGGAAGTTCAAAGGCAAACAAGGAGATTAGGGTTTAAATGTCTGTCTATAAGGTGCAGTTAATGTGAACCACTGGCATTAATCAGACCAGAGAAGACTTTGAGAAGTCATCTAATCCACCCCTCTGCCTTAGAACAAGATCAGTAACATTTCAAGCTCCCTTAGATTAATCTCTCAGTCCTGTATGACCTCAGTCTTGTATGACTGAGAAAACGAGTGCCTTGCCCCTGATAATCTAACCCAGAAGCACAATAGGAGCAAAACTAAAATAAAATTCAGACTAGCGAAGGTGGAAGAAAGTTAATCATACTTTTTCAAGGGTGCAAAAGAAAAGTTAGTTTTGGAAAAATGTGATCCAGATTTTATACGACAGATTATACTGAATCATTTCAGTCCTAAAGAAGCTGGGGTCATGGTCATGAGATAAAAGCAGTCTCCTTTAGTTCTCTTGATTTCTATTAGAAAAGTGAAGCAGGTTCTCTTGATTTCTATTAGAAAAGTGAACTAGGGTACAGTGTAGGGAAGGCAGCTACCAGTTCAAACCTTTTCACAGATATGAAACAATTTGAGTGCCTGTATTACCGTATCTTCAGGACATTCTGTAAATAATTTGCAAATTATTGTTTTTTCACTGTCCAGGTACAAATTAAGCCCTGTATCAGGCAGCCAAAGCTAAAGTGACTGTTAAAGAACAACGGAAGCTACATATTGATCTTTCCAGTTTAAACCAGAACAAATTTAATTTTGCAGGAAAAGATATGAAACAGAGATCAGAACAAAATCCACCGCTACTGTCCCCACATCCCACTTCTGTGATTCCTTCAGGAAAGCCCAGGATCTGATTTATATAGCCCAGTGAGACTAAGCAGCAATAACAAAATGCCAAAACCACTTTATTTGTATTGATACTTTAAATGTCGTTAACTCTCATTTATCTGGGGATTGCTTATCTGAGTTGTGGATATGCAAGTCAGGGTAGAGAAACACTGGATCTAGTTTATAGGCATCGGCTTAAACATGGAGCTACATGAATGCAGCTGCATTGCCTCCAGGGTCAATACAAGATTGAAAACAGAACTACTTTTGCACGATACAGAATCTGAGGCAAGAAAACCTGTGGCCTTACTATACCTGCTTCATAAAGAGCCAGTGTCTGACTGTCATGCTCCTGAAAACAAGAGCATTCAGGTAGACCAGTAGCTTAGGTCTGACACAGACAGCAGGGAGATGGGGCTAGAAAGTCCACTCAAAGCTGAGCCCTGATTCCTGAAGAACCACCTGGGGCTCAACGTGCTGTGCTCCCTGTTCAAGAAGGGCTCTACTTGATCTTTACTGGCCATTACACTGAAAATAAGACTTGCTATTGGAAGGTGCTGGCAGGCTCTCCAGTAGCTATGTGGGAATTGGCTCAGGTCAGGACCGGCAGTCTCCGCACTGCTGGCAGTGATGGAGCTGGGTTGCCTCCACCAAAAGTTTTCGACTGTTTCTGGATCTCATTTCCTTGTGCACCTATTATCAGGGAGATGATATGGGGAGCTGAATACACAACAAAAGGAGGAAGTCTGTTCATGTTTCCCAGGACTACAATACTGAGTATGGAGAGGCTGCTCAGTAATAATGTTAATGGTAATGTTGACTACAAAGCATTTAGTCAAATGTCCAGTGGGGATTGGAAAGCTGACCAGTTACAAGTAACAGAAAGGTAAAAATTCTATGGAAGGAAGGCAAGTTGCCTAGGGTGAGTGCCAGAAAATGACTAAAAGCAAGTAAGAAACTGATGAAAGAAGAAGTTTATTAAGAAGCATTTCCTATCAAGATTACATGTTAGACAGTGCTAGTCTCCTCAGGGAAATTCTTGAAGTATTTAAAATGTTACTTGATAAAGCCTTGCAGAATATGGTGGGGAATATCAGTTGATTATGGAATGGAATAAACAGGACCAACCAGGCCTTTCCCATCTCTAATTACTACAAATCTGCAAACTTTGCCTCCTCTTGAATTTATCCTGTTTGCATTGCCTTAGAAATAGGAAAGTATTCCAGGTCTCTGTAGTGATCCTGCAAGCCTTCTCAAAGACAGGTGCAGTTCACAAAGCCAAGCCATGAACTAGAGGCACAGGAAACATCCGTACAGTGAAAAAATCATTACTGAATAACACAGTGTCAGAAATAAGGTGGACCTGTGGGAAAAGGTATGTGTAGTTTTTGTAGATATACTTTTTCTGCTCTAACCTTTTAAATCAATTGCTTTCTTGGAAGTGACCTGAGTTGTGGAAACTGCTATGGAAAAGGTAGTAGTGAAAAGGTAAAAGACTATGCAGTCTGCACGTGACAGACTGTTATGCAGAGTGAATCTCACTGACTGAATTTGTAGGGCTTAAAAACAACAGGATAGATTATGCAAGTCCAACACTGAAGTTTTCAGCCTCCAGAGTGCTCCAGGTACTTAGCAGCTAATAGTAAAGATGTAGGTTAGCTGATCCAGAAAGGTTTTTGTACTCAGTGCATTGTATAATATTTTCTATTATTGTCCCTGAATATAATGTAAATTGAGGCTTTATCCCCACATTACTGATTGGAAAACTGAGCCACATAGTAGTAAAATCATTGCCCAAGACCACAGAGAATGGCATCTATACAGCTAGGATACAGCTAGGACTGGAATTTGGGAACTTCTGGCTTCCAGTTCTCTGTCTGGTCCCTTTCATTTCTGACCATCCTTTCACACAGTTGCTCTGCTTCAGTCCTTAATCACACCATTGGATTTCAATGACTTTGTGCTCTCCAGTGCCTTTTAGTGAGCAGGCAGAAGGCTGATGTGGATGCATGAGCCCCTTCTGTCACTGCATGTCAGCTGTGTCAACCTGGGATTACAGCTGGCACTGTTCTTTCTGGAGGCAATAAGATCAGAAAAGCACAAAGTTGTTGTTCAAGCCTCTGATCCCTCAGGCAAGATGTTTGTTTTCTCACTGTCACTCTGTGTGTGTGTGGGGGGAGGGGGGTTTTAAAAACAGAGAGACAGGGACAGAGAGAGAGCCAGGAAAGGAGAGAGAAAAGAGAATATATTATAGCAGCTCCATTTGACCAAGAAAACTGAAACAGAACTAACCCAGGAGAGAAATATAACTATATTTCTGGGAGTTCACTGCACTGTGCTGTCTAGCAGAATTCCTACTTTTCAGCAATCTTATTTAGCCTGATTCTTCATCTGAGAAATATTTCTCCATCTTTCTCTGCACTACATTATACAACTACATTATATGTATCATCAGATAACTGAACCCATAATAATTCCTCTTACTCTAGCAAACAAGAAATCTATCAGAAATTTTTGATGATACTGCTTATGCTTGGTACCTGGCATTCATACAATCATGGACCAATGCACACAAACAGGTAAGAATAGTTCACAGCATTTGAATATTCAGTCAGGATAATCACGCTTATGTGAGCAGCCACATATTTTAGCCTGGAATTGTTAGCATGACCAAGCTATCAGCATATAGCTACATCTCTTAATGTGTAATTACTGTTCCTGAAAAATAGCATGGTGATGACTTCAGCAAGAAGCGTGCTGGATGTCAAAGAGATAGAAGGGAAAATAACATGGCTTGGATCCCTCTGGGAATGCAACACACCTGTTTTGCACTGTAGTATCTCAGGGACAGGGACTCAAAGGCCTGTAGTGACTCTAAGAATTTTATCCCAGTATTTAGGGAAATCCTTCAGCTCAGGGTGTTTATATCAGATGCGAGAAGGGTGAGAATACCTAGGTAGAAAGATGCATCAGTGCCCTATGGATACTATATCTTGGCATACTTTAAGTCGTCGTTCTGACATAGAGCAAGTCTATGACTGGTGAAACATAAAGCTCATCTCTTTACGAGTTATGCTGCATGCCATGCTGCCACTGTCAAAGGTTAACATGGTCTTTCATAAGCATTCATTCTGCGCTGGAAGAATTTCTCTTACAGGGAATCCTAGTCTGTAGGACTAAGCTTAGAGGAAAGAACTGTGATTTGAGAATCAAGACCATCAGTGGAAAGAGACACAGAGAATTGGAGAAAAATTAGAGATGGCTCTAAACTGCCTAGGTTTTGTTTTGTATTAAGTTTTGGTTGAGTGATGTGCTTACGATATAGCAGAGTAACTATCAAATTCCAGCTGGAGAGGGAGCAGGAATACTTCCACGTCATTGTGTCTCTCCGGATAAATTAATGAGGGAAAAAAGAAAGCACGTGCTTTCCTATGGAGTAATTCAAATGTAATGACTGTAGACATGATACAAACACTTACTGTTTATGTGACCTCCTGTTTCGGGTCCTAAGAGTAGGATAAAACTTCTCAGAAGTTTCCAAATCCAAAGGACCATTGGACAGAAGTGTTGTTTGGACCATTCTAGCAAATTTTCTTCTTTTGTATTTGATATTCACCTCTAGACTGGGCATACCGGACATTTAGTCTGATTCAGGAAGATGTAAGAAGAATGCTATGCTAATTCAACTAACAGCTTGCAGCAATATAATACATATCCCTGTTCTTTTGGACTGCACTGACAAAAAGTTTCCTCAAATTGTCATTGCTTTCTGACAGCATTTTCTTTATCCAGGCTATAACCAAGAGAAAGTATTTTGGCTAACTGAAATCTCACATTGCCTCTGTGGCATGTATTTAAATATTAGAACAACTTTTTATGTGACTGTTATGCAGCAGTAACAAAAGACTGCTATGTAAAAACGTTTCTTATTCCTTTGCCCCTCTTTCCCATAGCTCAAGGACTCTCTGTGGGATCCTACATAGGAATTAGACAATATGGCTACTTGCATGAAGATACATTGTATATTTACACTTCCTTCGGTAAACTCTGCTTTCTTCTTTCAGTCCTACTAAGTAATTCTGTACTATTTGTTCTGCCTGGTTAGCGTATATTCCTTTATAAAAAACTATGCATCTCCCTCTTGCTTAAAGCTAAGCTGAGAGAAATGCTGGTGCTTGATAGACTACCACTCACATGGGCTTGAGGTATTTGGTGAAGTTAAGACTGCATCTCGTGCAGAATGATTGAGTGCAGCGCATTATAAAAGCCTGGACCAGTTTTGAGAAATGAAACTCTGACAAGAAGGATGAGTACTGAAAGTTGCAATACAGTCACTTTGTTCTTTTTCCCCTCTGTCTTTCCTCTCCTCTGTCCTCAAAGACAGAATTCAGAAGACAGACAAGCCCTACAGCACTTCCATGCAACTGTTTGGGCATAAGGGCAACATGGAAATGAACTACAGCATTGCACTTCCTGTGGGAAAGCAAAAGACAAAGTATATGGAAGTGAAACTGTGAGTGTAGTGGCAACATTTACATAACTTTTTTATCACATCAGATTCTATCCCATCATTCAGTATGGATGCACATGCATTAACTTGTGTACATGGGTGTTTCTGCACAAATTCCAAAGTATGTTTGTCTGTTGGTGTCTTAATATATGTAGGTTTATATTTCAGTGGATACAGGGGCCCAAAACTGAGTGTTCATATCATGTAGCCATATTTATCTGTTTTCCTACCTTATAAATATATTATAGATGTTATGGCCCTAGAGTGACAAGCTACAATCAACTCTTGATTTCATCAACTTGTCATGCTTTAATCATCCCTCTTGGCAGATCTTTCAACATATGTCACAGTACTGCCTTCACAATGTGCTTCTCCAATGCTGTTTTATTAACCCTGTCTTTTTATATGTTTTAGGCTCATTACGAAATGCAGTAAATCTGTCAAAGGTACTTTACATGCCATCTCCAATTGACGTTGACAGGAAGCATCTATGAGCTCATTTAAGTCCCACAAAATGAGCAAGATATGAAAAATCAAAAACCACAAACAAGTGTATGACAGGAACACTGGGGATCACATTTAACCCACAAGGCTAATCGAAATTCAGCGCTCTTGTTCTTAACTCATTACCCACCGACAGGGGCATTTGGATAGGAAAATATTAAAACCACAGTGGGATCTGGCAGTACCACAAAGAAATCTCTTCAGCTTGCACATCAAACAATAGCATTTATTAATAACTGCAAGTGGTAATGTACAAAATCCATGTGCTTCTTCATGGAAACAGCTGGATTCAGCCAAGCTTCTTATTACCTTGGTTTCAGTAGCAGTGAGGAGGAGATCATAACTCTCCCAAGCCTGGAGAAGGGAAGGGGGAACTAAAGGGCACAAGAAGGCAGAAACTGGAGTTGGGGGTGGCAGAAAGTGGCTGCCTAAAAGAAGAGATGCGAAAGTCACTCTGGAAGAGACAGAAGGAATCTGGGGGAGGAGGAGCCACACTCTGTAAGGACAGAAAACTACCTGTTTCCTCTAATACGGCTCAGCAACCAAACATTAGGAAATCACTGAAGACAAGCTATGCAGAGGTACCATGCAAGGCTAATAAAAACTTAGAAAGGAAGAACATGTTGCAATGCCTCAGACATCCCACTTAGTTCTGCTTTTGAGTTTTCCGTGTTAATGTCCCAATCAGCATTAGACTCAGCATTACTGAGCTCATGAGAACTAATAATCACAGTATTTGCACATCATTTCTAGTATCAGAGGACATGTTAGCTGAAGAAAGGATATACAGTCTTCTCTTAAATCCTCCAGTGATACTATTAGATCATCCAAGCCTCTCTTCACCTTCTTGGCTAATGCATTATAAATTAAATAAAGCAAAGCTGGGAGAGGTAATATCCCTTATTAGGCCAATTGATACATTTTGAAAATGTAGACAAGCTTTCAGAAACACAGGACCTTAAAGAAAGCGTCTTTACAGAGGAAGAAAAGGAAAATGTCACTAATAAAAAACCTAGGAGAACTTACATATCCAGAAGCAAGGCTATTTTTTTTTCGATGGTATTGGACTGACTCATAAAGACTATCTGTCTTCAGGAATCCTGCCTTGCTTATAATCGAAGACTATTACACGTATAACACGCTACTTCTCCATAATTAATTAAGGCACTTATTTCCTAGAAGATTAGTGTTATCTCCGGTTTGCACACAGGATTAAGTTACCTGAGTTCAGATGGTCAGTTGGTAGCAAAATACAGAGCACAGCAAAGCTGGCTCAGTCCCCCACTCTACTTTTGGGAAATTTACCTTCTCCCTATATTCAGCACAAAGCCTGTGAGACAAACCCAAGCCAGCATGCACAAAGAATCTGTATGCAACCTTGTGAGACCTCACGTTTCAAGGACAAGATGGGGACTAATATATAAAAATCAGCAGACATATCTGGGAGCTGTTTCCTACCACTCCCCTCTATGCTTTACATCAAACAAATCCCTGATAAATTTTGTCCTTAACAACTACAACAATCACTGCATTATCGGCGGAAATTCCTCGTCATACAAAGCTCTTATGTGTTTTGTGTAATTCCTTTACAAATAACCTTGAGCCTTGAGCATGTCCTCTTAATATCTCAGGAGAGGATCTCGCTTTCTCCTCCTCTCTTCCTCTCCTGCCTGCCCTCCCCCAACCCCCAAAATTATCTCTTGCTGTCTTCTGGGTGGTTATGTTTAATCTCAGGATTAAGCAGCAGCCTGCAGTTTGCCTTGAACATCTTATCAGCTTCCAAGAGACATTTACAGGGAGAGAAAGACTCCGGTTTTGATAGCAGTAATTGTATTTAGCTTGTAAGATACAAGGCTATTTATCTCATGGCTGGGAAATCACAGAGGGAGAGAAAGAAATTGTTGCTGATAAAAACTAAATAAAACCAAAAAGAATGAAGAAAAGAAAAGAAACAACACCCTCCTCAAAGTCCCTCAAGTGGAAGGATGAAGTGGAAAAGGGACTTCATTGTACAAAAAGATCATGTCACTTCTGGAAGGAGACTGAAAATATCAAGGGAAAGGTGATAAACGGCTTGAGTAGGACAAGAAATGACTTGGGTCAAAGCAGGCTATGAACTCTAGTTTGGCAGTCATGTAAAGCTCAGGGAAGTTGATTTGTAGAGATGTGAATAACCATTTTTAGATATACTGAATACCAATACTCCATTTAAAGACAGATGGAGCTGTGAACAACCAGCATTTCTGAAAATAAAGTCAGTTTTTATTTTTCACAGGAACTTACATTTGCACCTACCACTGGACACAAGGTGTCAATAGAACACTTAATATTTACTATATTTACCAATTTTTAAATAAATTTTAAATTTATTTATAAACCAACCTCAGTTCCCTTGCTTATTAAATGCCCTTACCATTGCACATTTGTAGTACTTGGCTCCCTCTCCCTGAAACAGCTCAATTCTCCTTTTCCCCCATCCTAAAAGCCCTGTTAAATCCCTGATGCTGATGTAACTCAAATTCTATTTGGTCTACTGTACTACTGCATTTTTTAAAATCCCTACAATAGTTTTGGGTAGGTATTAGACAAACAAACAAACAAAAAGGATCTAGATATTTTGAATCTTATTAGGCTGTAACCAATATTCTAATTTAGTACAATTTAAATAGTACTCAAACAGGGCAGAGTTAACATCATCCCATTGGGAAATACTTAGCACTTTGTTAAAGTATCCAACGGTCTTCAACACCAGGACCAAAAAAACCTACATCTCCATTTGTATCTCTTTAGTCACAGAAGACATTTAGTAACAGAAAAATAATATGGAACCATGCATATTGTTGAATTGTATCAAAAGGTGATAACCAACATAAATATTTTACTTGTTTCCACCACTACAATTCCTTCCCTGCAGTTAAAACAGATGAGACATATAATATCTATTAAATCAACACACAAATGTTGTATATCATTTCAGCTGTCCCCAAACTAAACTTCTTGGAAATTTTCTCAAAGACGAAGGTGATAAGGTGAAAAATTTTAAAAATGGATAGTCACTAGATTTTTTTTCTCGAGCTTGAGTCTCACCACCGTTCATTTAAAGGAATCACTGTAGCCTTTGCCAAACATCCTCTGTTACCGTGGGAGTGGATCAGTTTGCTGGAAAACTTCTTGAAAGATCACGTAGGAACTCTGCCAGCTTTCTTCCCTGCCTCACATCCCCTCCCTGGTACAAACCAAGCAATTGACAATCTTTCCACTGAGTAAATGAAAAATATATCGTTGCAAGAAAAACTTCATGCCTTTCACATTTTAGGTAGGTAGGACAACCTAGACCACTATCATTTTCATGTGTGCTTCTGGAAAGCAATTTGTTTCGGGCAGCGGCAAGTGAGAAAGAGACTTTTTCACACAAATGACTAAGGAACCAGCCTTGCTGACAAAGGAAATAATTTTATCTTTCACTGCCTCCTGGTGAAATCATTTTCACAACCATATGGCCTCTTCTCCTGGGCCAGTTACATGGTGGATAGTATTGGTGAAATGATCCAGCTGAACAGAAGATGAGAGTAGAAATCATAATTTGACTATTTAAGCAACATGAGTATGGGAAGGAGTAATGAAAGAATGAGCTCCTCTGTCCAGCTCCAGCCATAAACTATGTTAAGAACCATCTACATCAGCATGTATGTTTGAATCAGGAGCATGCCTCTGAGGTGTACCTCCTGACACTCTCTACTTGTTACACTCTGGATTACACACTGAAATGCTCTCAGGGAATGCAAACTGGATTCCTTTCAAATGAAATTAAACCAGAAGATACGCTCCAACTGTTCAGGGGCATTCAGTCCTTGAGACTGAACTAGTCTGAAGAAAAACCTCAGCACTGACATCAGGGGTCTCAGAACCAACTTTTTGTTTTCTAGATATATTCTTATCAGGCCACAGAACTGCCAGAGCAGTCACACAAAGTCCCTGAAGTTCTGTTGAGAGCTAACTGTCCAGCTTCCTAAGATCCAACTTCCTCATAAATGCATACTTGAGACAGAGAATGAAGTAGGGACATAGAGGACAAAATCTTTTTTCTTTTATTCAGTGCCAATAGAACTGCAAATTAATGTCATTTAAAAGGGCAAAGACTCCTAAAAGAAGGCTGAGAGATCGCTCAAGAGAATGATAAAGGGGAAAAATATAAAATCTGTATTGGGTGAATGAATTAATGAATCCAGAGAAGGATCCAGCTGTTTAATGCTGTCCTACTTTTGTGTGTGTGTGTGTGTGTGTGTGAATAAAATCCAGGCTACAGTCCTCTTGCTAAAGCATGTATTTCTTTAAATGAAAGCATATTCCTGCCTCTCACCTACCTCCTTTAATCTTCTCCTTTATNCTCCCCTGGTAGGCTCACTCACCAGCAATATTACTCCAATAAGACTTTTTTTTTTGTTGTTTTGTTTTGTTTCACTGATATTCTCTCACTTTTAAGCTTCTCTTCACCTAGTTTTCTACTGCAAAAGGTGTAGTCATGATGAATAAATAGGACATGGATGTAACAGTAGCATTGATGAATGAATGGGAATATCAGGCTTATTTCAATGTATGCTACAAATCTGGCAACATACAAAGTATTTCTTTGCAAGCAAAGAGAGGAAAAAAATCTCTCACCTCAGAACTAATGAAAACCTGGGGACTGAATTATCTGTGTCAAGACAAATGATTTGTTTTCAACCCTTCTGAGAATTGCTGACCCTTTTCCAAACCTCAGGATTCCTCATTTAAGTCCTTCTCACCCTACTGTAAAGTGCCTCAAATTTGATGGGTTTCACTGTAATCTGAAACAAAAACATGTCAGAGGCTTCATCTGCCTTAACTAGCTTTCCTATCTTACTTACACTTATCCCAAAATGACTCCTACTTCATCACCAAAAAGATTAATTTAGATTTAGAGAAGGCTCTCACCAACAACAAGAAAGAAAGAAAGAAAGAAAGAAAGAAAGAAAGAAAGAAAGAAAGAAAGAAAGAAAGAAAGAAAGAAAGAAAGAAAGAAAGAAAGAAAGAAAGAAAGAAAGAAGTACAATCTGTTATCTGGGACATACACTAAAAGTTGAAAGCATGTGAGACAGCAGAAGGGAGGCACAGAAATCCATACATATTTGTTAGCAAAGGGTATGTATACCCTGACTGAGAAATACATTGTATGATCAACTTCATGAATTAAGCATCAAGGAATTGGTTATCAATGCAGCCTATGTATAAAGTCCATCTTCTCATAGCACACTTGAGAGAGAGGAGAGAGAGAGCAAAACTAACACAAATAAATCATAAACAGCTCAATGGTTTTGCCTGAACTAAGTCACAACAACTGAATGGCACATAGCAGTCCCAGCACTAATGCTGCTGTTTGCCATTTCCCATTTCTCAAGAGCTTTGTCTCAGATACCTGCGCTGGGTCACTGTTCAGAGTCTTATTGCCCAGTGGACAGCAGAAGGGAAGAGTTGGAGACTCATCCCTAATGATTAGATCATCCCTAATGAGAGATCATCCCTAATGATTAGGATTATTTCAGACCCAAAGCTTAGCCAAACTTAGCTTCAAGTTAATTCCCTCCTTTACAATTTATCTCCAACCCTTTCCCTCACAAGAAAGCATAAAGCTCATGTTGCAGGTGGCTGAGATGTAATTGGATGTTATAAAAAACAAAATGTCAGTATCTGAACTGTAGGTTCGTTGCTTTTCTGTTTTCCTTCCACTTCCTCATCTTTATATGAAGTTGCAAAAATACATCTTTGGAGTCTTTCAATCCCATTGGGCTAATTTCATTTAATTTCAATTTAACTGAAGACTATGTTTTAAGGAAAGCCAATATTCTCTCTCTTTGCTCATTTAATGAACATCAAACTTTTATTTGTACTTTCCATTGAGCAAGTAATTATGAGTCTAATGTGCAATCCTTCAAGAGCTAATAAAACTAAGAGACGAGCATAGAAATACCATTAAGAATGCCACCCTGCTGCTGGAAGATTGTGTCACGTATGATGACGAAGAAGATACTTTTACTAGTTTGTCAAACTTGTGAACATTAGGCTGCAGCTCTGTGCAGGAAACTATGTACACATGAAATTGTTTGTATTACAGACAACATGGCACACCCAAACATGCTTGTGCCACAAGTTGCTTTTTAAACACTACAAATAACTGTCTCTTCCAGAATTGAAGTGATCCTACATGTAAAACACAGGATTCCTTAGATATTATTACACAAGTTTGATATGAAATGCAGTTTCAACAGTCTCTAGCTGAAACACATTGGATTAAGTCAACCCAACCACAAGGGTTGTTCCAAAGCTGAAATTCTGCTGAACACCAGTTTAATCTCTGTACAAAAAATAATAGGTGCATGCTTAGTCTGTGAAAGTCAACAAAATATTAATTTCAAAAGCTCCTGTTCAGTTGTCTTCTAAACCATTACTTCCCCAGAAAATGGAACTAATAAGGCTTGGTTTCCTGTAGCTATTGGCTTCTCCCATTGAAGCTTTTTTAGACTTTTGCCCTCTGTCAAATTTGGCTAAAAAATCCAGTTGAAATCAACTGGAAAGAATTAGGGAGACACATGCACACACACAAAGTATGATCCAAAAGCCCTATTTTCACAGGGACAGGCTGAAAAGTACACCACCTACAAACAACCAGAAACTGAAATACACACATGGAAAGGAAAAGATGTGGAATAAAAAGGTGTCCTTTTCCCTCAGGGTACAACTGTATATACTCTATACTAGCACAGAATATAAGATTAATGCTAATACTATAAAACCATACATTTTCTAATGAAAACATAGGACTATCTTAACCAAGACAGAAGGCAGAGGGTACTGAGGTATGCTCTGAGTGTGATTTATTTTCCCTTTTAAAAAAGTCTCTAAAGCAATGAGCTGAATATTTTGTTTCTTTACACAGCAAGTAATATGAGAAGAAAATTTATTCATAGGGTTTTTACTGTCTATAATTGGCTGCCAACAGGATCAGAGGTATTTTACCACAAAATAATTGATGAAGGGAGCAGAAGAAAGATGCTCATTTTGGGCCTCTCCTAGCCACCCTACCCTCTCTAACCAATAGAAAGCAGAACTAGAATCTAACTCAGCATGCTTGTCATTACTTTCTTGGAAAGCTATTACTTCACAAAAATAATGATAATTATTAAAACATACTCTTTTGCATATACAGCACCAAAACACTGACAAAGTATTGTGTTGAATATGAAGTAGAGAGCACCACAGAACAGATCATTCACATTAAAAACTTCCCTGTGCACTTTCTGAGTAGAAGAGATTGATTTATCCACTTGGAGTAATTTATTAGTGTCTGATGTAAACAGTTAAGGTATTTCTCACAGTTTGAGGCTAAGGGGCTCATGGGCAACTCCTACACAGCCAGCAAATTGTCTTGTGTTTATCAGTAACTATCCCAGGTCAGTTATGTACAACCTAGAAAGGAAGAACTGGAAGTTGCTTAGACTTAATACTGGAAAGCAACAAGAAGATCATTGCTTCATCTTAGACAACAAAATGTGGATAAGAAGAATGTGCCTGCCCTTGGTATTGTTTCCTTGTGCTCCTCCTGCCTTTTGTAACCATCCACATCACCAAGCCTCAGCTATCTTATCCACTGTCAGCATCACATACAGCAATCTGTTTTCCACTTGGAGTGAGTTTGACCTTTTAACATGGTGACATGGTATCATAATCACAGAATCACAGAATCACAGAATATCCCAAGTTGGAAGGGACCCATAAGGATCATCGAGTCCAACTCCTGGCACTGCACAGGTCTACCCAAAATTTTAGACCATGTGACTAAGTGCACAGTCCAAACGCCTCTTAAATTCAGACAGGC
>VXAA01002548.1:189643-241496 GCA_013399115.1 Anseranas semipalmata | reverse complement strand
AGGTGCAGGCCGTGGCACTTGCTCTTATTAAACTTCATGCGGTTGGTGATTGCCCAGCTCTCCAATCTGTCCAGATCTCTCTGCAAGGCCTTTCCACCCTCAGCCGAGTCTACAACTCCTCCCAGTTTGGTGTCATCCGCAAATTTGCTCAAAACTCCTTCTAGTCCAACATCCAAGTCATTTATAAAAACATTGAAGAGAAATAAGGTTGTGTATCCCCAGTGATGAGATTACATATTGGACAGTGATTCAAGAGCCACTTGTTCACTATTCCTGGTGGACTTGAGGTGATGACTTCCAAAGAGGAACAGAATTGCTCCATTCTATTTTGACCCACAGTCAACTAAGAGTTGACAGATTTAGCTAGATTTTGTGTAAACTTTTATATCTGCAAACCTAAAAGAGTGAAAATCGGGTGGTGAAAAATTGAGGCAAGCATAAGATCCATTCAAATACTTGCAACTTAATCTTCCACATTACAGTTCAGCTGTACAACTATATGGTCTTTCTTGGGTGAGGCTAGAGACACCTCTTCTTTTCGTAAGGTCCACTGAAAACTTTTCTCACTTAAATAGTTTGAAAACATCACAAGTAGCAAAACCGAGTTTGTTGTTGAATCAGTTTTTTGACTCTCTGCAGAACCAGCATTTACTTAGAGACCTCCAAAATAGCAGGATCTATGTGCATCATACCACATGGTTGATATGCTTTACTCTTCCTATATAAAAAACCATTACTGTGTTTTCCAAAAGACAGAATATATATCACTAGGCCGGTCAATTTATTGCTGAGATGAAACAACAAAGATGTATATAGTACCCAGTTGTTGCTAAATGTTAGTTTGTAGATACGAGTAGACAGAAAGAGAAAAACAAAGAGAAAAAAGTATGTACCTGTTGGGTAGTGTTCATTCACTGGCCAGCTGTCAACCTGAAGCGTGGCGTTACCACCATTCCTGGTAAAGCGCACCACGTGGTACTTGCCATCATTTACAGGTGTGCTTTCCTCTTTAATAGAGATGTCCACTGTACCGATATTGAAGACTACACCAATCTTGCCTTGCTCCTGAAATGAAAGAAAAAAGAAAAAAATGTTTGCAAATTGCTGCCTATTAGGAGAATGTTCTTGGCCTATAAATCTCTAATGGGTAATTGCGCCAGTAGATGGCACTAAAGAATACACAGAAGCATCATTTTGAGCTTTGTCAGGATACATTTCATTGGCTCTGCTTCAATGCTAACATTATCTTCCACACTCTTCTTTACAGCTTTCACCTGAACATAGTGACTCATTTGCTGTCTTAAAACATCACAGAGGACAGTTGAGAAATCAGGCAATAAAACCAAAGAGATGTGGATAAATAGTTATTTGAGCAACAACTCCACTGATTAGCAGTCTCTTGTTCAATTGCCATCTGAAATGCAGCCACAGGCAAGCTGTATCCCAACTGTTTCACAAGCAGACTAACAGAACAGAACGAACAGCCCCCACCCCAAAACAAATAACCATGGGATCAAGGATGGAATTAGAAGGGAGCAAAAATGTATTAACTGACTTTGACCACCTAAGGGAAGCTAATTACTCCTAAACCAAAATAGAAAATACTCCAGGCTTTTGAAGGATGGGAGTGATGGCACTACCGCACTTACTTTTCTATATCATGCACTCAAAGCAATGACTTACCTCAGTCAGTCCCCTCTAGTGTTCTCCCAAAACTTTCTACCAGACACCGACTGAATGGGAAGAGACGCAAAGGCAAATGTACCAGCCATAACGCTTTTTTCCTGAAGCTCCCCCTATTTAGTTCCAAGTAACAACCAGATTCAATGATCTGAGGTTGCAAAATATGCACCCAAAGTATATTCAGGTTAGAAATCCATATTTATTAATACTGATTTAAAGGGTGGCAGAAATTCCCACCACTGCACCATATGCAATTAACCAGAATACATCTTCAAGCCTTCAACAAGGAGGGGCATCAGTGTGCTGACATCAAGGTTTATGAGGGCATGTTACATCTACTACACAGATTCAATTTTGATGCAGACAGAAAACTAAAATGTATCATATAGAAAACCAGTATATTTGCTGACCATCCATATGATAAAATTGGCATTAGCCTTATTAACTGTTTCAATAAAGAAATCAAGGAAGAAGCAAAACCAGAGAGTGGATGGCTGTCTCATATCTCTAAATACAGCCTCTTCAAAACAGAACTGTGGTACCTCAGACTTTTTTTTCCTAACTCTATTCCCCTATTCTTTGAACTACAATACTGTTATCAGTTCAAAAGAAAAACAAACAGTCCTGTAGCTAATGATGTTATTAAAAAAACTGGATTGTGCTTCAATTACTGGAAATTTGCACTGTAACAGTATGTACCGTGACATTATTTTCTTTCTTCTTAACAATTGCAATTTTTAGATTCTGCTACATATACACTGGATAGCAAGAGCCTCATGTTCATTCACACTACAATGCTTTGGACTGACTTCCCTGCAAGATATCAATAATCTTTTTACCACTGTAACAGGGGGTAAGTGGATTGCTGCTCCCAGCAGATGCATGAACTCAGATAGTATTTGAAAATAATCAACCTTTCTTCTCTTACGCTACCCCAAAAATAAGGGAGTTTTCACTGAACAGAGATTTATTCCAGGTAAAGCTATTGCTGGCACATCTTTACCACTTTTTTGACATATAAAGTGATCTGGCAACACTGTTAGTGAATCTCTTGTGTTAGTAAATTATCTCCACAGTAATTAGCAAAGAACAAGTGATTACTTCTTCCTAAACAGCAGGACTCAAAGACTGTCTACTGACCAGGTAACTTGGTTACTCCCTGCATATGGTTTTGCAAGGTGCTGTCTTATAACCAACCTCCCAGAGAACCTCTCATACTGCTTTTCAATTACCCTCAAAATGTCAATCATGTTCTCCAAACTAGCACAGTGACCACTTAGAGAAGAGTCCACCTTGGTGAAGGCATAGTGTAAGCAGGTAACATAAAAAGCTATGCCATGTCTAGTGGAACAGATACCCACCACCACAGAGGAAGGGATTGATGTATTCAGCAGAGAGAAAGGTGTATACTTTCAAGCCCTACAGGCTTAATGAAGCAGAGATAAACATTTGTAAATGGGGAAAGAGACGGTGAGAAGTTTAACTAACCTCACCTGAAGAAGAAAACATTTCTGATCTCCCTTTTGAGGAAAATCAGTGCCTTTCACCATTCCCTTTCCCCAGGCTTGAAGGACAAACCTTGTTTAAAGAGGTAGTGATAACCCATGGATAAGAGGATAAACTGGGAAAGACAAGATTCTGGAAGTGGAGGACTGCAAACCGAGTCCCCACCTGGAGTACTGCATCCAGGTCTGGGCCCCCAGCACAAGAAAGACGTGGACCTGTTAGAGCAGGTCCAGAGAAGGGCCACGAGGATGATGAGAGGGCTGAAGCACCTCTCATATGAAGCAAGTCTGAGAGAGCTGGGGATGTTCAGCCTGGAGAAGAGAAGGCTCTGGGGAGACCTCATTGCAGCCTGTCAGTACTTAAAGAGAGCTTATAAAAAAGATGAAGAGCAACTTTTTACTCTGGCAGATAGCACAAAGGGGAATGGTTTTGAACTAAAAGAGGGGAGATTTAGATTAGATGTTAGGAGGAAATTCTTTACTCAGAGGGTGGGGTAAGGCACAGGAACAGGCTGCCCAGAGAAGTTATGGATACCCCATCTCTGGAGGTGTTCAAGGCCAGGTTGGATGGCAACCCTGCCCATTGCAGGGGGGTTGGAACCAGATGATCTTTAAGGTTCCCTTCCAACCCAAGTCATTCCATGATTCTATGAAATGGCCAATGGCCCCCTCAAGCAGCTAGAGAAAGGAGGGAAATGAGCAAACTGGTACCCTCCCTACCCCAAGCAGACTGCCACCATCTCCCACAGCCAAGGAAACACAGCCCTTCTCGAAGTAGCACAACACTTTGTTGCAACTGAGAAATACAAAAATTTGTGTAAAACAAATCATGGGCCTAATCTCAGGCCTCCTCCAGCTTTATTCAGTCCTTCCTCAGGCAGAGCTCCCTGTGACTCCCTAAGATAAGTTTTGCAGAAGCACAAAGTTATGCCATATTTTGAGACTCTTACTTGGACTGAGTAGGAGCTAGTCATGAAAATGGTTCTGTTCCAATTACCAGGATAAAACACAATGTAACACAATTATCTGAAAGCAGAGCTATTGAAGTCAAACTGCACACACAGACTTCAAGATACAGTTTATTCATGGTATTTTATATCTCTAGGGCACAAGACTCTCTGGAAAAAAAAAAAAAAGCAACAATTAGTTTATTCATTTCTGTTAGAAAAAAAGTAAAGCAAACCAGAAAGAAAAAGCTACAGCAAAGAACAATGACCATGGACATGAGGTAAATCCAGGATTTGTTTTCAAGATCTCTTCATTTCCACACTTTCCTACACTACAACACCTCATTAAAAGCAGCTTTTATGAAGACTTTCCTTCCTTCTAAATTTGAAAGACAAGCTTTACCATTAAAATTTAACATTTCATGATCGACATGACCTCTTTCATTCCATCTGCCATACAGATAGTAGATTTTCTTTTTACGTTACCAAACACGGGCATTAACTGGATGAGCAAGTATATGACAAAGATAGATTTAACTCTGAGCCACTATGTTTATTTTGTAGATAGAGGAAAAAAAAATCCCAACCATAAAGCAAGGGAAAAGCTGAATACATAGCTGCACAGAATATGCAAGTTACATGCTACAGAAGGACTCCANAAAGCAAGGGAAAAGCTGAATACAGTTAGTTACATGCTCCAGAAGGACTCCGGAGAATTTTAATAGACAACTCTGCATCGGTATTCACTGGACTGCCCTAAACACCTTCCATGAAAAGGTGATCATGTGTCCCATGAAACTGCTGTTCTCAAAAGCCACATTGCCTTCTCCTCACTTAAAGCGTTTTTAGAGATAAATTTCTGCCACGAAGTCTCTAAGACATTAGGCAAATAATTATGATTACATAACGGAACGGTTGTAGATAAAGTATACGAACAAAATAAAGCAAAGTATTGAAAAGAATGTACAGGGCCTCACCTTTGCCTCTCTATTCTACACCACCCTTTCAAAGACTCCTGGCAGCAGTTTCTTGTTATATACACTGCTCCCAAAATGTTATGAACATTATTAAATTACACAGGGGCTAATCTACAGCCTGGGATCAGGAGATCTGGAATCTCACCCTTAAGCGTTATTTTGTTTTGGGCTACATTTTCTTGTACTGTTCCATGAAACCGATTCTTCGTCTGTGAAAGAGGGGTGACAGCCACCTATCTTACCACGTTCTACAGGCCCTGTAACCCAGACATATTTTACTTAAACACTGATGGCATTTTGATAATCTAAAGAGCAAACACAAGTTGGAAATATGAACTAGGCAGGAGCTGATAATGGCCTTTTAAAGGACCAAGGACAAAGTCTGCCCGTCAGTTTGGTGGACAGAAAGCAATCTGACTGGAAGAATCTGGAGGGCACTGAAAGAGTAGGATATTATCCTTTTAGTCCAGAGAGTACCATACAACAACTTCACAATGCACTAGTTTGAGACTGATTATCAAATTCCAGCCTTTTGGCACTGAAATCCTAACCTTTTGGCTGGTTTGTCATAGCCTGCTACCTCCTCCCAACCTTCTCTTCCCTGAGAGCAGCTGCAATCCAAATGGGGCAGGTCCTAAGTGTTTTTTTCAGCTTTTACCTTCAGCTCCTCTGAAACCCATTCCTTTCCTCTGAAGGGACCTCCAGAACATTTCTGAAGTCTGACATTTTCACAGGTATGTTTTTGTCTTTTGTTTTCCCTGACCCAAGGACGGCTAGAGCCTGTCTGCACGCAAATACTTTATGACCTATGTTGCTGTGGAACAGTCAGGTCTTTGCTTTCCCCGTAGTGTGCCCTTGCATTTTAAAGGCACCTGTCTTTCTGTAGCAGATCAGGTGGGAAGTCAAATGGGGGTGGCAGTGATTTTGTCAAATGAGCGGTTGGACTGTGTTAGAGAGGACACATACACCAAGAGCCACATGTACTGTGTACTCTCAGAAGGGCTTTACCTTTCAGTCTTCTTTTTCTTAATCTAAAATTCAGGTAATCCAGATGGAAAGGTATACAGCTGTTCCCTGTGTGCAGAAAGCATTTCATTTCAAAAACAAAGAGACAGAACCCCAGGCAATAGGACAAATCCTACTCACAGCTGCATTGATATGAATCAATAGCAATTCTGCTGAAAAAACTCAGAATTCTTACTGATGCAAGCAGAAGCAGAGTTTATCCCAGTATCTTTATGTTGTTCTGCTTCTTTTTCTGAAACTAAGTGCAAAAGAAAATTAAAACATATCCTAGGATTCCAGTAGGATTTCAGGTAACTGCGTTTTCTCACACTCATCTTACTTTACCATTTTTCACTAGTCACAAGCATGCAGACTGCCTCCTCCCACCCTGGCAGGTTCCAGCATGACTAGACATCAGCCCAACCCTGGCAGACAATATTCCTAGTTACTACTTCCTGAAGACCACTGAGGATTTTCCTGCTCACATTTCAAAGTGATACAAGATCTTTCAGTAATACAACAAGCCCTTTCACCCTGTAGGAAGGTTTTGTAAACTTTTTTTTCCTTTTCTTTTTTTCCCCCCACAGATGCTACATGCATACATTTCAGCTCTGCTACCCTTTAAATTCAGGAAAATTTCTTTGTTTTCTTATTAGCCCAAGTACTGCTCTTCCTGGAATGGCTTCCTTCTACTTAAGACCCTCAGAATCGCAAAGAGGGCCCAAAGAGATTGAACTTCTATTTCTCCCTCTTTGGATTGTTTTTTTCTCTTTATTCTTCAAGTCTTTCTTTGCTTGATTTCCTTTGGTTTCCTTTCCTTTTTGGGGGGAGTGGAGTGGCTCTTTTTCTTTTTTACTTTGCCTCAAACTCCTTGATTCTGGATGTTAGTCCAGCTGTCAGATCACTCACTTTCTGTGGTTTGGTGGACTTCGCACAATAGTACTAAATGTAATGAGATATCCAGCGGAACAGAAGGCATAGATATATATTCTGCAGAGGGCATTCACTAGTTTCTACAATGTCAAAGCACTTTATGGCAACTTTTACTCTAAGCAGAAAGTTCTTTACTGACTAGGAAGGTAGAAAAAAACCAGTATTGTACTTAGAGGACCCTTCTGAGCTGCAACCAGAACTAAATGCATGGCTGGACAGGCCTTTCCAGGACACATATTTCACTGGATTTAAGAAAGAGAGATACTAGAAGCTGTAATTCAGCACAAAGTATAAGCCATTTATGTCTTTTTCACTCTGGTTATATTTAATGCCATTTTTAATACTACTTCGAGCTAATTCTGAAATCAGAATTCAACATATACAAAACTCTTCAGCTGGGTAAAGGGAGAGCTTACTGGCTGAAGTCTTCCTTTACCTAATAAACAATGATGGCAAGGAAGCCATGCTCAATAACCAGCACAGCCATGTGGCAAACGTAAGAGTCAGAAGTTGTGAATGTCGTTAAAGAAATGATAGGCACTGAAACTCCCTTGACTTGGAAGCTTTTGATCAGGGTTCCAACACTTCATAGTTATCTTGAAACAAGAAAAAATGTTATTGAGGTGACAGGATGTATACAGGCCAGCTAATTTTGGCTGATTTTTGTGTGATATAAGGAGCAGTAGGTCATCTTTCGTTTTATACTGCTTGTTGCTGTTTCTTTAAGATGTTGAACCAGATCCACTAAATCCCAATTACAAACCTATTTATCAGAGAGAACAATACACATACAGGACAAAATAAATAGAATTTATTACTCTTAGGGGCCACGGTTTTTAAAAGAAGCAATTCTCACAGATACATAATTTATGAGGCTAAAGAGGACAATTGTGATAATCTAGTCTGCTCTAAAATTTTATATGAGACCATATATCTTGTCTGAATTGATTCTTTTTGAACTATGGAATATATTTTAGAACAATACTCAATCACGATTTGAACATTTACAGCCAAGGAAAGAGTCACTACAGCTCGGAGTCATCACATTTGCTTATTTGATAAGATTGGCCCCATGTTGAACACAGTCAAAAAGGCAAGCGGGATGTCAAGAATTATAAAGAAAAGGAACAGTATACAAAAGGAAAATCGCTGTTATAAGTTAATGGTGTACCTTTGAAAATCTCTGTTATAAGTTAATGGTGTACCTTTGACTTTAATTTTTTAATACAGTACACAGATCTGTACAAGTTCACTCAGAAAAGAATGACGGAATATAAAAGGTTCAAAAAATACCCAACTTGATACTGTACATATAAAAACAACAACAAAAAATGTTTTCTTTTTCATAACTCAAAGAACTACAAATATGTAATAAAATCATTTGGTAATAAAATTTAAGCAAAGGAAGTACATTTTGAGACAGTACATAACTGAATTGTGCAACTCTCAAAGGAAATGTTGTATGCCTAAGATAAATTCAGAAATAGACAAATTCATGGGAGGAAAGTCAATCAAGAGCTATTGAACACAACAGTGTGAATATAATCTGCTGCTCAGCAGGTCCTCAAAAGCAGATCATTATCGTTTGTTTTAACTTTTACCTCCTATATTAAAAAAAAATCTAGCATCATATTTCTACAAATGACTTGTTAGACTGTGATCAGGTCAACATTTTTGAAGGTTATTGCCATTTCTTATTCATTTTATAAAGTGGTGAAACGCTGAAACTGGCAAAGATTCATGAGTACCTTATCTTTTTTATTGAAAATTTTGAAAGTGTGGTTTAGATAAATATCTGCCAGGGCCATGTTGGTGTATATAGTCCTGCCTCAGAGCAAGAAAAGCGCTAGAGCAGATGACTTAAGATTCCAGCTTCATCTTTCTGTGATTGTAAACTCTCCTCACAGCTTTCCACAGCATGATGGAAACCCACTCAGCTCTCTGAGTTTCTCACTTGAAAGCATGTATTCCAGTCCTTACTTTAATCTTCCCCATGCCCCCTGAAACTCCTTCAGTTTACTAATACTTTTCTTCAAATGTAGCCAACACAAATTTTCAACTTTAGTTCACTGAAATTACTCAACCAGTTTGGTTTACATGTTCAAAGGCCACATTGTATCTTTCGTCTGCAGTCCTACATTGGGGTCACCATTTGAGGCATATTCATCATGACTACACAGCCTTATTCAGGAGGGCTCTCTGGGATGGTCCCTTCTATTGAGAGGTGGCCTCTAGCTGAAGTAAAATGTAACCAAGTTCCTTGCTCAGAGCTTGCCAAGCTATCCAGAGAGCATTTTTTTTTTTTTTTTGATTGCATATTTGGGGCACAGACCGTTACATACTACTTCTTCAATGGCCCATACTACAAGAAATTGTAGCACAGCAGTAAAGCACTACTGAAGTATGTTTTTTCTTTTTTTTTTCTTGAAAAAAAAAAATTTTTTTTGACCAAACTGCCTGTCAACAACACAGGAATACTGAGTTACCAGTTGTGTGTGAAAGTGCAGTTCCCTTAACAAATCATTCTCTCAGTTTACCTTATGTCCTTCTCTCCCTTCATCCTTCTGTCTTTCAATGTTTGCCTTTTTTCTAATAAAAATTTCTTAAAAAAAAAAATCCTGAAGTCAAGCCAAAACAAATAAACAAAACAAACAAATAAACAAAAAAACAAGACAGGTACTACACCACACAAGGAATATTTCAGCCAAAGAGCAGCATGTATGAGATATAGAAGCTGCATCTCCCCCACCACCCCCAACCCAGATCCCCTGCACTTGATTAGACCTTTATGCATCATTACATGTTTTTAGGTAACAATATCAATAGAGTTAAACTTAGGAATGAATTTGGCACCAGAAATTTCCATATTTCTTGAGAGGTGATACCATTAATGCGTCTTGAGACCTTTTGAAATTTTAATTCACTCATAGATGCAATCTGGTCTGGTTTGAGCACCTGGCTGAAAGGCAGAAAAGATTTCTGCTTTTACTGCTGCTCAGTTGTACCTTAAACAAACCACTCCATTTTGTCTTTTTAGACTATGAAGCCACTGGCTTATGAAGAGGTACATTTGTGCGGTATCTACCACAGCGGAGCCCTGGTATCCTGTGTGGCCTCCAGATGTTGTTGTCATACAAATAATTAACATCAAGCAGAGCATCCTGATCTATAGCATCACCACATCATTACCGTGACCAGGCATGTACTAAGCTTGCCCTACAATCATTTCCTCAAAATCTAGGGAACACGGTGGCATATCCAGTTGCTCTCACTTAAATCTGATACCTGCCAAGCAAAGCCTAGTAAAAAAAAGCCTAAATATTCTATGGTCTTAAGAGGAAGGCTTGCTTCTGTGCTATTCAGCACCTAGGATTATATGCCCAGTTAAATCTTTTTTTCCTCTGACCAAGAAAGCAACAGTACACTGCCAGTCGATTACCAAGCAGTAAAACATAATAAGAAATACATTCAGGTGTGTTTAAGCCACACAGTTAGTGGAAAACAATTGTTGCTACACAGCTAGTGAAGCTCCAGCCCTGAGACTGTTAATCCTTCTCGTGCAGGGATATCATAATGCAAGTAAGGAAACAGAAATTAACAACATGCTGAAAACGGGGCATTTCTTAGGCAAACAGAATGCAAAACGAATTATGCAAGTGATACCTGTCAATCGGTTCACTGGCAAATACATTATTCAGATGGCTAATTTGTTCCCTCAGCTCACAACATGCATCAGGAAAACCTGCCCTACACGATGGTATGAACTCCAACTGTAATTAGGATTAAACAGTCAGGCTGTGCTTTTTCAAAATATTAATAGCACATCCTGGACATTTTTGAGAAATGATACTTTTTAGACATAATGCTGGACTAGGGAAAAAAACAGGAACCATTCTGAATGTTGCTGTCAACTTCTATTTCTCTAAAGGACTGAGACAGTGCACGCCGTATGTTGCATTTTAAACTTAAAGCACCCCTAAGGTGTACCCTTCTCCTGTATTACAGAAGTCAGCTGGTTAAAAGCAGGCCCTTCGACTTTTGTTCATAAGTGCTGTCATGTAACTCACTCCTCAGACAAAAATGTGACTCGCTGCTAAAAATGCCACATCTGCTCAGTAAGGAAAAGACTGCAATAACAAGTCAGATTTTGGAAGGGCACAAGAACAAGCAGCCTGCTCAGCAGCAGAGATCTTCCAGAAGAAAGCATCTCCATCCATCTCACAATGTCTCCACTGGAGCGTTAATCCACTGGGTAATGTTGCCAACAATTTATGCTTACAGAAGCTAAAGTGTCAGTTACACAAAATATGGTACAGAAGATCTGATACTTACAGGCAGCATGAAATAAACTGTGTACCTTAACTAGTATGCTTCCTTATCAAGAGAGTTGGTACAATTGTGTGATGGCCGTGGGCTGAAGGCGCAGCATATATCATACGCTGTAACAGCAATCAGAGCTGTCTGTCTCAGCCCATAACCCATAGAAAAGTGAGCACTTGTCAGGAAAATGGCATTAAAAAAGGACACCGCTGCCTGACAGGAAAGGTGATCACAAATATCAACGTGCCACCATCCAATTAACCCAGGCATAGCAGATATAGAAGTGTGAGGGCTGAAGCAGCTTTGGACAAAATTAAACAATTTAAACTTCGTTTTGCCTAGAGTATGTTCGTAAGCCCTACTCTACCCTTAGTCATGAACAGTATTGTAGGGTTTCAGAGAGTTCCAAAAATACATATTCAAAGGTATTTTATTACTAAGTACTATACATCACTACATTTTCCTTTTTCAGTATTTATTTATAGAATTCTAATAGAATTTAATGCATCCAGAGTCTATGTTGTATGTTTCTTTTAAAATGAACATAACAGATTTCACGAACTATATATAAAATCAACAGTGTATTGTAAACACAGCAGTAAGTTGTCTTCACTAGACAAACGAGGCGTATGAGCTAAAGTTCAATAGGCCTCTCCAATCAGACAAGATAATGAGGAAAATATGAGTCTATGTAAACACAAACAGTGCCTGGATTCTCTAACAAGTTATTTCTAGCTTTTCAAAGCTTACTTTTTTTTTAAACTGCAAATTTTTTTTTTTTTTAAAGGAAGTGTACTGCAGCTTTTGAGATGTGGCTGGACTCCAGCAGAAGGCTTTTCCAATCCTGAACTGGTTTCCTAAAATTATGAATGGGTGTAGGAAATGCACATAAAAATATGCATGAACACGAACAGTATATGAACACCACAGTATAAGAAACCTATACTCATATTTCTAACGAAAATTGCCCCAAATAATTTACTTCTCTGCAGATTTTAACAACTTTCTATGACACAGCACTACTTAGTAAGGAACAGTGGAGTATTAGACAGTGATAAAAAAAAATGCACAGTGCTTTTGAACACACAGCTCAAAGGAGACTATCTGTACCATCTCCATTTTGCACATTAGAAAACAGAGAAAAAGGAAAATGACTTGCCAAAATTTCACAGGAAACAGAAGTGACAGGAACAGAAAAAAATAATTAGAAGGCCCTCTAATTCTCAGGCCAGTACCCTATCATTTAAATTACATTGGCTTTACTACCATTGAGTACTTCAAACATTCATGTTTTATGTAGGTGTATGACCTATTACTTAGATAAATTCACATAGAACCCTCACATTTTCCTTGGCAACCTTTATATCTAGCTGTATGTGTGTTTTCTCAAGATCCACAGCTGGGGGATCTCTGTGTCTAGAATTTTATTTCTAGACCCTTCAATCTGAGTGCCTCTACCCCTGGAGGGGCACTTGGATTCTCTAAGCCCAAGGGCTTTTTTATGTTAATCTCCACCAAAATTCAATAGGTTGCTTCTGAACCTAGTTGGAAACATCACATTACATAGAGGCTGAATTTTCCTACAGAGAAAAGATGGCAATTTTACTGAATCAAAACCTAGATGAGCCTCTGGGAAAAAGTTATGACTTGCCTATTTGTATATCTTGTGTTGTGGAATTCACTTACTGTAAAGCTGCTTGGCAAAGAGGTATCAGCCAGACAGTCTTGCCAAGTTTGCAATATGTTGGTTAAATCAGAACTCCTGATGTCAAATTCAAAGTTGATTATTGGGAAAAGATGTTGTACAGAAAGCTGAAGTACTTCCAGGACTAATTTTTTGACATATTAGGTGTGGAAAGAGTAGAGAAGATTAATGTCAGCTTCCATACCTTTCTCTGATATTTTCTCCTCTCTACCTTCTAGGAAAAAAAAAATATCATGAGATGTGATAGGACAACCAATAAATGAAAAGAAACTGCTTTCTTAGGACTATGTTGAGGCTAACCCTACTGCAAATACAGCTGCCCTCGATTCACTTCTTGATTCAGCTTCCTTTCTCTGTGTGGCCAATCACATTAGCTTCTGTGGGAAGAAGCTATGTTTCTTTAGGCCTGCAAGAAGAGATAAAGGACTACCTCTACAGGTAGTCATAACCTTTATTCATAACTTTTTGTAACTACTGTTAGGAACACTGGGGTAACATAGTGTCAGGACATGGGAGGCAAGAGCAGTACAGGAAGATATCATCATGGACTGGGAAGCCTGCTTCTGTGAATTGAGCTGTTTCCCTATATCTCATGGTGCAATAAGAAGACAGCTCACATCTGAAATAAAAGTAGAGAAAGAATTAGAGAGATTCCTATAGCAGCAATGCTAGGCAAATAGGAGAGCATGAGGTAATTGAATAGCTTACCTAGACAGACACAAAGATCACAAAAATGACTTTGTAGTATGCCATATAGGAACCAACCACAGACATCTATTCCTTGATTAGGACAGAGTTTTTATGAGCGAACAAACAGCCAGTGGAATTATAGCTACAGAACTGTTGTGATTTAGACTGTTTGTACTTACATACTGGAAGTAGAAATATTCTTGCCTGTGTCCAGCACTCTGTGATTTGGCCACACTCAGTAAATATTACCCAAGTAGAAGAACAGAGTTCCTCTCCTCATTCATTATTTTGTCAGCATGCTGTTGAAATTAATAGGTCAAATTCTGACATTTGCATTCAGGAGAAAGCCCTACAGAGGACCCAGATTTGAAAAAAGATTTGGCTTGATACTGTATGTTCAGCACAAAATATCATAGCCTTTAGAAATCAAATTTTAAAGAGCTGCCATTTAGTTTAGGGAAATAAAAGATGTGCCTTATTTCATCTTTTTATCGATAATACGACTGTAGCCCCACTCCTCAGCATTTCTCCTTCCTCCACAATCTACCCACCTGGCAAGCTGATTGGGAGAGTCAATTAGATCATAACAGGTTGATTGTGTGAAATACAAACTGAAGGAGAGATAAGGGTGATGGATGTCTCTGGCCAACTATTACAGCTGTTGCCTGTGGCTGTTCTTCATGCAGATGGAGGACAGTATTGGCAGCACATGGCATGGGAGTTTGGGCTTATAAGGTAGGTACGGCAGACTATTGATAAAAGGAAGTAAAACCAAAGCTGCCTGGTGGATAGCAAACAAGTCTGACAGATTGAACTGTTGATCACCTTTCTAGTTTCCTCTCCTTTACACCTTACCAAGATCTCTAGGATCCCATCACCATTCCTACTGCTTGCCTTTCCTCTCCACCTGCAAAGAGGGAGCCAGGAAGCCTTAGCTGGAAAGGAGCTAAAGCCAATAACCATTCCATTCGATGCATCCAGGCAGCAGTCACTGAGGCTGGCTACCTGGGTGGAATTCTCATAAAATGCTATGAATATTGCTTGCTCCTTGAAAGCCTTACCACATCCCAGATAACCAAGTGCTTTAGAAAATGGTCATCCGGGCACTTTGATTGGTGTGATATACAGAAGCATAAGGTGATAGAAACCAGCAGCTATCCCTCAAGTAAGATTCCTGTAACAGCTTCAATGGTAAGGTACACAGGAATATGGTATCCCAGGCCCTAGAGAATCACAGGATACCCTGTATGGCACAGAGGCATCCTGCCACTGAAGCCAAGAACTTAACCTCTTGCACTACCTGTGACCTAGGTTCCTGTGGAGTTATAGCTTATTGCTATTCCTTCTGAAGAAGAAATACCTGAATGGCTTTAACGCTAATCCTGGACAAACTTTCTACTCACACATACCAGTTTGGATTATTCCTCCTCCCAGTAGACTCCCTGTTTCTTTCCTTTTAGCATCTTTAGTCCTCTTCATATAAGACCACTCAAACGATACTGTAAAACAGGAAGGGGCTTCTCTGGAGTCTGGGAAAAATCACAGAATGTTTTGACCAGACTCTTTGCGATACATTTTCTGAATGTTTAAATCAAAAGAGGAGAGGGTGGTTTTAACTGACCCTCCAGTTGATAAGCAAACACTGGATAGATCATTAAAAATGACCTGCTTTCTCAATGTTATTGATGGGTCTCCCTATGTCCATGCATGATAGCGTAAAAAGTCAGTAGCCAGATCCTTTCAATGTCTCTGCTACACTTATGCTATGGATAGACTGTGGCCTTCAAGAACTTTTTAAAGGGCAACCACCAGCCTGCTCACTAGAAACTTTAACACTGTCAATTCAAAAATAAATCCATCAGAAACACCAGACATTTAACTCTTAGAGCACTGGCTTTCACAGACAAAGAAATGCATCTAAAAACAATAAACATCAGCATCCAAAGTTTATTCTGCAAGTCAGTGTGCAATGCTAGTAACATATCCTTGTCAGGATGCAATATGAATGAAGTTGTACCAAAAAAACAAAGCTGACAGTATGTGTACAGATATGGGAGCACATTAGAATCAGAAAATAAGGAATGCTGGCAGGGATTTTGTGCGTTTGTCGCTATCTTGTGTTCTAGATTTCCTCATGGTACAGCAATAAAAAGAGCAGAAAGAAAATGCAACAAAATAGGCTGTGTCTGCTTTTTACAATATTCCTGTTTGTCTCTGTGGAATCTCACTGCTCCTCTGAATAAACATCATTACCATCAAATTACTTTGCACTTCATTACAATGTTAAATCATTGAAGACTCTCCTTCAGAAAATTGACACAGTTTTTTGGGGAGTTCGTAATATGAAGAAGTTTATGCTGATCCACCAAACATCAGTCATGCTCTGATACCAGACAAGAACACATTACATGACATAAGTGAAAGAAGCTCAAGGCAATACAAATAACATCAGCCCGCATGCAGGGATAACCTATATTATAGCTTTGGGGGCGGATAAAACAAGCAGATTGTGGCTCTGTATCATGATATTGTAATGTTCTTTTCTCACACTGCAACACAAGTTAACCTAATTACAGTCTCCTAAATAGATGGATACAAATGACAGACTGAATGCACAGCAAGTTCCTAAGGCAGAGCTCTGAAAGTTTCAGGACGGCTTACGCAGCTTCTCACCCTCAGGTCTCACACGCTAGCAGAGAACTGTCCCAGTGCATGAAAGGAAACTTCAACGAAAGGCCAGAATACTTCATGAAGTGCAACAGATGGTTCAGCCTTTCAGTTTTGTAAGAAGAATATCAAGGGTTTCAGAGAAAACATATTACATTGATTTTTTTTTTTTTTGAGAAAAATGAAGAAGGCATAAATAAAATCACTGTAATTTTTTTTTGTATTATTTATTTATTTTGAATTTCTAGCCATATTACTTTTGCTTCCACTTGGTCTGTATTTTCATCCCCCTCCTTTGTTTTGAGAAAAAAAAAAAAAACAGAAAAAGTGACAAAATTAGATAAATTTAAGGAATATTTCTGCTTTATAAGACTGAAATTAAGATGTTTATTTTATCTGAAGACAATTTTCTAAAACTGAAGCAAAAATCAATTTCAGTGGAAAATGTTCCAACTCAAAATATGTCCACAAATAGCCTTATTTTTTTCTCTATATATACACCTTTCCTTCATAATGAAGGACATGGGTTTCTCAACTGGAATTACATGCAGAGCACAGCCCCTTTGAATTGGTAACTAGTGGCTTCTACTATTATCTTAAAAAAGACATGTCATAATCACCTTTCTCAGTATAATGTATTTACTCAGAGCCCACATGGCTATTGCTAGAGAGTTGGCCTCCCTTAATCTCCCTGCCAAACTTTAGTCAGTGTTATCTCAAGAGACCAATAAGAAGAATTATCAGACGTTTCATATCTATCACAAGAGATAACATTGCTGTCCTGCTAATAAGGACTCTTCTTGACATTGAAGCATGTGCTACGTGGTGGTAAGGGAAAGTCTGTTGGGTATGTTTTATTCTGGAGTTTGTTCAAAACCAGTGGAAGTGCAAATAACACGTGCCTGGAAGAAAGAGCCTGGCCATACTCCAAATGTGATATTAATTCCTCACAGGTTTAGTTAGGTTAGCAGGTCTATAGAGATGTTTTCTGCTAGAACCCAACATTTTCATCTGCCATAACTACAGAAATGGACAGGAGAAAAATATTTAAAAACTATTTTTTTCAAGTGAAGTTATTTGGATCTTACAGTATTTTGGAGGTTTTAAAAATACATTTACCAATTCTCTTTTACCATGATACACTTTTTTCTTTCAAGTGACCTCCTCTTGGGTTGTTCAGGGCTTTATTCTGTTTTCAATATTGCATGTTAAATACTCAAAGATGCCACCCTAACAAAATGGGTTCAGTATCACAGCCAGTGGTTAACAGCTCTGCAGCCTTCAAGGTGGTATTGAACGCACATACTTTCCAAGCCTTCAGGGATGCATTTCTTCCTTCCTTTGTGAAACTGGGTAGGTGGTTTCAAGAAGAAAAGGAAACATGAAAGCCTTGCCCTGTTTTCAAGCAAACACTTCACAAACAGAATGATTTGAAATTGGAAGGAAGCTTGAAAGAGGCTTTATTGTTTTTGTGAGAGAGGTTAATGGCAATAGCTGCGTTTAAGAAAGAGAAGAAAAAAATGATGAGAGAATCAAAAAGCCAGAAGCCATGTCTTGATCTGGATCAAAGCTATAGAGAGGGAGCTGTGCCAAGCATCTCCTGTGAGATGCCAAGTGTCTCCCCATTTTTCTGCATAATTTTGCAGACGTGCCAGATATAATACTCAGTTAGGGTTGTGGGTTTTATTTTTGTTTGTTTTAAACACATCTGACTGTATGCAACAAACAGCCATTGAAACTCTGAACATGCCATCCTCACTAGCCAATGAACCTTCTAGGAGGACTTATGAAAAGGGAGTGGGATTCAAGCCCCACAACCATTCTCTTCTCAGCCTTTCAGGACAGCCACAGTGCATACTAAAAACAGGCTATTTTTTGAGGATTTGCAGTTTTCCAGCCATCATCAATTGGGCCGAGACTCTTAACTCATTTACTGGAGGCTACCAAACAGCTACAAAAGAACTGCGATCTTCTTTTCTTACCTGTGTGGACTGAGTTCAACTGCTAACTAGAAAGGAAGGGTATTGTTTAACACTGGCACCATCCCCTCGACTTCATTGACATTAATCTGGAACACATTTGCCTTGAAAACTGTTTCTTTAAATTGATCCTTTGAGTCTTAACCCTGTTAACAGTTGAGGATCGAGCATACTACATTATTTTCTGAGATTTACCTGTGGTTTATTTGCAAAAGCCACCTTTCTATCACTGTATTGACACACAAATGGAACCTGCACTTAACCCTGCCACATTTGCTAACTGAACACAAATCAAAGATTTCCACTCTTCATTGTCAAAAAGATGAACTATTCTCTGTCCAACTCAAACAGCCCTAGTACATCCAGATTAGTCATTTTCCAGAACTGATGTAAGCCGCAATATCAGGTCTTGAACCACTAACACATCAGAACATTTCCCTGCTTTGACTACAGACGGGTTTATGTGTTTATTATGTCACTCTCCTTGCTGTGACAATGAATTTTGGGAAAAACATTCTGCTATTCCACTTGTATGTGTTACTTTCTCTTCTAGGGCTTTACACGAGAGTAAGTTACAGCATAGTATAGGGCTTTTTGTCTTGTATGCTAGGGTTGGAACAATGATCTGAATTTGCCCTTCCTGAAGAGCCTCTCATAAGGCTATGAAAAGGAAAAATGAGGGAAATAAAGGAGGAGGCAGATCCACAAAAGCATCAACACCAGATACCAAAATACTACTGCTAGCACAGATCAGTGCCTCTGCTGGGTGTCTGAGATGGCTCAAAAAAGGGAACAGATGCAATGACTCGTGTTACTAAAGGTACAGTGCTTGCGATCAGAGCTGAGTTTCCTGGACTGTTAAATCAGCAACTTTCATGAGTGCTGAATTAAATACGTTTTAAGTGGTATTTCAAAGTTACAGTTGGTTACATCTGGGCCTACTGACCTTAACAATGTCATGTTAAATATTTTCTTTTTAATTAAGGTAATGGCTAAGCTCTGAGGATGAGTACTGTTTTTCACTTCATTAATTTTACTGTTAAATTGCAAAAAAAGATGTTGAAACAGATTAGCAAAGCAGCAAGACAGACAGGACATTTCAGGTGGCCTGAACCGTCACCACAGTCCTCATCAGTCCAGACTCTTAATGCTAAGCAAGCTCTGGGCACAGGAGCCCTGACCTCCAAATTGTTCAGCACCCACAGTTCCAAATGCAGCTAATAGCTGATCTACCAGTGCTCACCCAGTCTGACAGTCACGCCAGCCTATCTGATTCCTTGGTCTCCACACAACAGAGGTCATGCTTTGTAATAAATGCAGGCAAACCTGTTTTGTAGAGGCAGATAACAGTTTGGCAGGCTCCCTTTCTGTTGGCTGTTACAGTGTTAACAGCGGATATTCTTCCAGCATGATAAGGGAAAAGTTACGTATGCTAACAATAAGTTATGCAACACAGACAATGACCAAAATCATTAACTTACACTTAACCAAATCATAGTATGATACAACATTGCTATCATGTAACATAATTCTACAATTTCAAGGAAATTACTTAGATTTTAATTAGAAATTGAGTAGAGCTATACAGAGCCTTTGGAAAGTCTCAAAAAACTTAAAAATACTTCAACCAAGGCAAGTTTTAAATGGGAAAGAAAATGAAAAATATGCAAGATAGTGTACAAAACAAAGAAGGCAAGTCATGCACTAATTCACCTTTTCTGATTAATGGACAGATAACAAAACTAAGATACTTTTTTTTTTTTTTTTTCATAAAATGCTCAGTCATAATCTAGGCACGTACTTGCTACAAAATATTGACCGAAATACTGGCCAAAATATGAGATCATGGCATTAGGAATTAACATTCACACAGATAACAAAAGCATGTAAGGATGCAATTTTCTTTTTGAGAAGCCAAGAATGCAGACTCTCCTGCTCCAGAGTGTACTATGAACTGATAGTGCTTAGAAAAAACTTTTGCAAGAGAGCAAACAGAGATGTTTCCTCTTCTTGTGTTGAATCATAGAATGGCCAGGCTTGGAAGGGACCTCAAGGATCATCTAGTTCCAACCCCCCCTGCCATAGGCAGGGACGCCACCCACTAGATCAGGTTGCTCAGGGCATCATCTAACCTGGCCTTGAACACCTCCAGGGATGGGGCATCCACAACCTCTCTGGGCAACCTGTTCCAGTGGATCACCACCCTCTGAGTGAAAAACTTCCTTCTAACCTCTAATCTAAATCTCCCCTCTTTTAGTTTAAAACCATTCCCCCTTGTCCTATCATGTTTTCATAAGCAGTAAAAATTCAGCCTGATTTTTCAAAATTAGTCCCATCTAACCCAACCAAAATGCACTGACACTAAATTTCTTTGCCCCTCGTAAATATTAAAGTGTTAATTTACAGTAAACAAATAAACAGCTTCCCTCATACTCCCCATCTTCACTCTTGCTCACAGGATTTATTACAGCTTAAGGGAGCATTCTCATTGCATCCACTCCTGAAAACACTCCTAGCACATCACTGCCTTCTACTCACTAAGTAAAGGGGGACAGAAGGAGGAGCATCTACTCCAGTGACTGCAAAACAGCAAGTTGTGTTTTTGTGAAGGGAATCATGATTTAATAAATGACTTGCAGAGCTGCAGGTCAGAAGATCTTAATCCTACTCCTTATGCTGGAAGGGACTTACTATGTTGTTTGCAGGAAGCATAATAGCATTTTTGCCCCAATTTCTTTCTCTTTGAAATGAAAACAATATTTTTTATTAAACGGTTGTAGACTGCTCAGAGATCCCAGAATGGGAAAAGTCTAGACAACTGCTAGCTTTGGCCAAGAAATTCTGACCTCTTACTGAAATGTTCACAAATGTGTTTGCAGGCCGAACAGTTCCTGATAGCAGGGTAGCTTGTTTCCCTGCTCAGTCCACCTATTCTGTCTGCAGCTGTTCTCAGGGGACACATATAATCATCACATTTGTCGCGATGGCAATGGTGATAATGATACCGTGTGCACTAATGAAAGGCAAGTACACATTTTACTTTCTGTAAGGCTTGGTGCTTGGGCAACACTGCCTGCCAGCTGTCTCTGTCCACAGCACAACCTGTAATTTAGTTAACAAAATGAGCCATTTCAGAGATCAATCATTATCCTGGCTGTCTTTATCCATTTACTGTTGCTGCCTGCGATAAACATAGCAGGTCTCACAAACAAGGTCTTTTCAGTTGGAAAGGATGGAAAAATAAACATAAAAGATATCTGATCTGCCCAGTCATAGCTATTTGTCATAGTGCTGGAAGTTCTGCTGTTTCTCACCTCTGAAGTTAAGCAGAAGCATCTTTGCATACATTTTTGTTCTCTATTTTTTTTTATTTTTTTTTATTTTTTTGCATCTGCAAGGCCACCCTTTCACTACCAGCTTCCTTGATACTTCTACAGGATTTAGTGTGGTAGGTGTGGTCTGACCAGAAATTCTCAGTTAAAACTGTTTCTGCTTTACATCCACCAAATTTTCAGATCCAGATGGATGCTATGGTTCAGTTAGTTTCCTAGCCAGATGAACTTTTACAGCTTAAACAGCTTCAGTGGCCACAAAGAAACAAAGTTTGACACTATTGATGTTTCACCTCCCATTTATGTGAAAGTTAAGGAAGGAAGTCAGAACCTTTCATTGATTTAACTTTTCCCTCTACTGATGGAATAGGTGTATCAGAACGATGCTCTCGGTTCAATAGTGCAGAGTGCAATTCTGAGCATAAACCATTCCACATCATGGTCTAAATCTTCAAGTTCTCACTCAATTTCCCCTCAGTGTTTAGTTAACATTTGGTATTGCATCCTCCCTTAATTCAGTTTCCACTCCTGTGTCTCCATCAACCAAAGGGAACTGCTCTTTGAGAACTGCAAGGATATGGACATCACAGGGAGGAAGTAGGAAGTTCTTTTCTAGCCCTGAGGGCTTCAGAATAGTAGCAGAAGAGCCCTAATTCATTTTTTGAGGCTACTCAAATCTTCCATTGTCACTGCTAATTTGGAGCACTCCTTGCTCTGTGAATGCAATCAACTTAGCTTCAGAAGACTCTCCAGCTGATTTTAAATGTCTAGAGCCATAACCTCATCACACAGACTTTCCCCACTAGGTTTGTTGCTGAAAGGGGTAACTTAAAAAGAAAACTGAACCGTATTAAGTCTACAGTTCAAACAAAGGTAAAGGCACGTTATCAGGCCCGTCTTTTCCCGATTCATGCAACAAGAGTAATCATATGCTACCATCTCATGGGAGTGTTGTGAAGCTTACTCCATAAATAGTTGCAAAGAGCTGTGATAGCTACTGAAAGATATATAAATTATTCATATATATTATTCTTAGAATAAAACACAAACTGTGGAGATCCTAAAACAGTTACTTGTGTATTTAATTGTCAAAAGCGAAGTTGATTTGTTAGCAAAATTGTGCAACCTTTCGTACATTATACTACAGAGTACAGACATTACAGTACTGGAAGGTAACATATACTACCTATTCCCCCACCCCCCTTTTTTTCTCAGTATATACACAATGCTCCTCAGAATTAAAGGTTTGCAAATGTTATTGCCAGGCAAATTAACAGAAGCAAATGTCATAGATTATTAAAATATGATAATATAAAACCAATATTCATTCTATATGTAATCCAACATACTATGATTCTTCGGATTTACAAAGACATAGCAAAATACTAGATAAAAGAAAACAGGTGTCAGCTGGAATTTCAAAAGGCCTTTTTAAAAAGCACTCTACCAAAAGACACTATAAAAAATCATAATAGGAGAAAAAGTGCTTAAAGAATTAGAAACTGATAAAAAAGACAGTAAACAGAAAGCGGGAACAAAACTGTTTTTTTTTTTTTTTTTTTCTCCAATATGACAAAGAAAACAATGGAGAAGTTCTGCTTAAGGAGCCCTGTCTCACATAATTGTCAGTACTGTGGAAAAGGAGGTAAATAAGAAAGAAACAAATTCACAGCTGGCATAAAATTATTTAAGTTATTTCTTAGTAGAAGCCCTATGAAAATGGTTTATACAATGGCAAATTAAATTTACTGTTGACAGATGCAAAGAAATGCATGCTGAAAATAACTAATAACTGCATATATGCTGCTGAGTTCCAAATTAACTGGAAGCAGCAGAAAATGCCCCTGTGCACATCTCTCAACCTGTCAAGGCCTGAACACAAGATACAATATGGGACGAAGACCCTAAATGAGGGACACAGCAAAACCACTCGGGCAGAAAACCTGAAATACTCTTGGATTTATTGTGGATAGTTGGTTTTTTGTTGTTGTTGTTTGTTTGTTTGTTTTTCCCTGAAACCTCTCCTCTGTTTTTTTCCTATTCTTGATATAAGCAAGATTTTACATTAAAATTTGGCAGACGCTGAACAGAGGCAGAACATAAGTCAGTCTGGTACAAAAAAAAAAAAAAAAGCAATACCCCTTAAAGAGACACACTTGGGAAAATATGTCCACAGATACGTCTGCACGTGAAGAGGCCACTGTAGCATCATCTACCCTGGAAACTGCAACATGTCCAGATGGATCCTGGTTAGGTGGACCACTATTCTGAAGAATAATAGTCATGCCCATGGTATTACAATGCAATCCAGTTTTGCCCTTGATAGTGCTTTGTCAAAACATACATAGGCAAGGTGCATATTCAACCTTCTTTCATTTTTCCTTTGATTACAAAGGAATCGTTGCTCATACTCAACTTGTAGATTTTCCAGATCGTGATATATCTCTGATGGGTGGATGATTCATGTCAAATGAACCAAATCCATGCATAGGCTTACATCAGTGCTGGAAAGATGCTCAAAGCACTAGCCAAGTGTGTTTAGTTCTCAGGGATCCCATTCACAGCAAGGCAAAAGAAAACCCTGCTTGACTTTGTGGGCGACGCAAACGATGGAGGCAGTATTAACATTCCATTAAGTGTTTTGTAACAACTTGTGAAGCAGAGAATGTGATCCGTCAGAGGAATGGAGGGAGTAGGAGGAACAAAAAACTGCTGAATATTTTCCCAGCGTAACCATGGGTTCTGCATCTTACATCTTGTATGCTTAAAATGCATCTAAGGAATGGAAGCTACAAAAAAGTGACTCCTCCTCCACCTCGTGGAGCTCCCTGCTGACACAATTAGAGTGAGGGGAAAAAAAAAACATACACACACAAACAGGGCAGCAAACTCACTTTGGGATTTGATCTCATTTAAGCAGACATGGGGCTACTCAGAACTCAAGTAGAAGAGAAAGCCAAAGGGGCTCCCATTTTTTTCCTGCTTTGCCCATGTACAAGCACTTATAGTCGTACAAATGCACTGAATTTTAAAAGTTACTAGAGCAGGATCATTACATTTCCATCTGCCCTTAGTGGGATAAAAATACGGGCAATGCGCAACAGGCAGGAGTGATCTCAGCTTGCAGAATGAAGGAATATTACTAACAGAATCAGTACTGAACCACACATATCCTCTTGGTCCTGCACACTGTGAGAAGACAAAATTCAGATGTCAGAAAAAAATGAACAAAAAGAAAAGGAGGAAAGAATGAGCTAGAAACACCCCTTTTTTCAGAGCAGTAGCCATTTTTGGATTCTTATTAATAACCTCAGAGATGGGAGAATGGCAAGGGGGAGAGGATGAGTCAGCAGCCTAAATGTCCCTAATATTATCTCTGTATCTACTGCAATGCTTCTTACACAACCCAGATCTGTTTAGAATGATCATGCGTTTGGATGCTGTCTACCGATCTATGTCCCAGTCAGCAGAATGCACCATTCTAACTACTTGCATGGTTTAAACCCCAAATGATCTAGTGAGCCTGGTGAAATTATGATATGAAGAAACGGGCTTGGCAGAAAGTATGACTGGGAATGAGTTCAGTGGAGCAAGTAAGCAAGAAATAGGACATTTGACATACATCTATAACAAAAAGAAAAAATGGGCTACTAGCAGGCACTACCACCTTGTCTTTTCTTCCCCTGCCTCCACAGCTTCATCCAAATAACTCGTTATTAACGTACCAGGAGAAGACATTTCACATTTACTCCTTAAGATCAACCTGACATCTTGCCAGCTGTTTCTGTAACTATTCTTCCCACAGCAGCATGAGTAATCCAAAGAGTGCTCTTGCTTTCTCTGCCAGCAGCATGGTTACCTGCTGTTCATCTCTCCTAGCCTGTTCCCTGAGCAGGGATGTACCATCGCTTTTATTTCCCACTCACTTTGCAAGCCATAAGTTTTGATATCATATAAGCTCAATTATTACCTCTAACTCATTTTAGAAGTTCTCATGCCAGGAAAATAATCTCCCACCTCTTATCTCTAACATCGCTGCCCCAAAGATACATTGGTCATTTCTTGGTGCTATCCCAGTACCTTGACCCAAAGAAGAAATTTGTGGGCCAACATATATTTCCACTGTTTCCTTAAGTAGTAGAACAAAACTATGAGTGTTAAATAAAGGATAAACACAGTCAGTTTGGAAGAAGGTGCTCATGAGCACCTATTGGTGTTCAGGAATGAAAGACAAGTGTGTCGATCTGCTCGAGGGTAGGAAGGCTCTGCAGGAGGATCTGGATAGGCTGGACCAGTGGGCCGAGGCCAACTGTATGAAGTTTAACAAGGCCAAGTGCCGGGTCCTGCACCTGGGGCACAACAACCCCAGGCAGAGCTACACGCTGGGGGATGAGTGGCTGGAAAGCTGCCTGGCAGAGAAGGACCTGGGTGTGCTGGTTGACAGTTNAAAGGGCATTGAGGGCTTGTGGGTCTTGTATTCCTAAAAAAATAAAACTCTTAGAAAAAATACTATAAGAAAATCACTACCTAGGACTGGAGCCAATCCTTGCAGATGTAGGTAACTTATCTTGGGTTGCACCACATCACCCAAAGTCTGGAAGCCTGAAGAAAGTACATTCAGTATCACTATCAATAGCTGGAAGGACACTTGAAAAACAGAATGACATACGCCCCAAATTCTCTGGTGTATCTTGTGGGCTAAGACTTACCATGTCCCATTATATCAGCTTGATGAAAGTTAAGGGACCAGCATGTGTGCAGCCTCATCCAATAGATTTTTTTTTTTCTTTTTAGGATATTTTTCCTATTGCTTGTTCCATTCACTATTTTCTGAGTAATTGTGTCTGTGTATGTAACAAGCCTGTGGGATTTGTTTGCCCTTCTGGCAAACCACACAGGCATGTCCTAAAACAGAGAGCCAGACTTCCAGTGTGTTTGCCAGTGTCATACAACTGGTCTTTTTGAAATGCTGCAGAACAGAAAGAGAAACAAAGTAAAGGAGGTTGGCAGTGCTTGCCAAATGGCATCTTATCATATGCACACACTGGTCTGGAAAGTCACTTGGGTGCAGAACTGAAAAGCTATTAGCATCGGGAGAAACAGGCATCCAATTTCCCCACCCACCCAGATGGAGGAAAATAGAGCACCTCACCGGTAATGGTTTTCAGACAGAAAGGGATACAAAACAGGAAACAAAACAGGACAGACTCCAACAGCATTCTTTTTCAGCACGTACTTTCGTCCTCTCTCTCTTTTAGTGTCTAATCCATAAAAGAATCTAAATCTCATCTAAAAAAAAACACCTCTGTTCCTGGATGCACTTTACAGGCAAGGCAGTATGAACAGAGGAAAGCACTGCAGTTAATAAAAAAGGACTTTACTCTCTCATTCTCTGTAAGTATATAACATCTAGCATACCCAATAAATGGAGTTAGATCATAGAAAATAATGAAGGCTCAGGATTCAAAATGTGTGGCATAGGTTTACCCAAGCTCCTTTGAAGCTTTTGACTGTCTCTCTGGAGCTCCCTTGAAATAAGGTGATAAAATCAACACTAATAATACTGATAATGCTACCAGTAATAGTTTATCCTGTGGCAGAGCAAGAAGAGGCCATCAAGGAAGTGGCCCTGCTTCATTCAGTGATAGAACAGTAGTTGTAGCATAAAGGAGGTAATATATGATACAAGTGAGCAACACAATGGGATGCAGAAAAGGTAATGCTTAAGCTTCTCTTCAAACAGGACTTTGTTAGCAGCAGATCAGACAGTGGAAGGATAATGGTGGAAGAGACAAGGAAACAGACTGAGACAAAGTCTCAGAAGGAGGGAAGAAGTAGAAAGGAGATGGATTAAATCACCAACCAATGGAGATAGTAGGAAATTTTCAGCGTTTTTGTTCTCTATATAAGTTCTTTTAAGAAAACAGAGTTGTGGAACAATGTGCTGGAGCTCCAGCAAAGTCCATAATGCAGTACAGTCACTATTATTATTACTGTTTAATAAAACCTTCTATTCTATACAGACACAGCCCCAAGACCACCACAAACCATTCTGAAGCATTTTGAAACCAGGACATGGCACAATGGCTATCAGTTAAATGAAAGCACAGATGAAACTTGCAATAAAAAGTGTTGAAGCAATTTTGGGCCTGGGAATTAATTTGCTACCATGAAGTCAGTCCTCTCTAAAAAATACTGGGAAAAATGCCATAATGGGAAGTACAGGTTTGAATTTCAGGTGCCAAGTGATTACAGCCCAGTCTGAACTGGGCCAAGGAACCAGGGCTAGCACACCGTCTGTTGTGAAAAACACAGAGATATTTAAAGAACGTAAGCACAGTTGGAACGTCACTTCTACCATCTGTCCCAACACCATTTTAAAGCCCTGATTTTTTTTGTCAACTCAGACCAAGACAGGGGTTTTAGGTATCCAGTTTTAATATAATTGAATGGTAGCTTCAGAATCTAGGTAGCTTCAGGTAGCTACAGCATCTAGAATTGTCCTTACTTTAGCTCCTTTCCAACTTACCATACCTTGTTGGACTAAGCAAGGTTGAGTGCCATATTTGTTTTTGGCTGCAACGCTTATAACAGAATTTAACATGAGACCCATATTTACCTGTTTTTTCTTTTGTTTTAATTATTATTCAAGACCTGCCATACAAAAGTTAAAGCTAGCATTTCACCAAAAAAAAAAAAAAAAAAAGTTAAACCCCCCAAAATAGTCGTGATGGAAGAAATACAGGTGAAAACAATGCTAATAACAACCACAATCTGGTTGACTTTACACTTGCTCCACACAGTTTTCAAAAGCTTGCTTAATCTGAGCAGACAACTCATTACACAAACTCCATTCACAGAGCCAGAATCGCTACATACATTAGACGATAGCTGAGCCAAATTTTAATGATCATACTTCTGAGAACGTATTTATTCCTTTCAGAAGCTCATTTTGATTTCAAGCCACTGTCCCAAAGATTTACCTTCGGTAAGGCACAGCTGATGGTTCCAATAAGCTCTGTGGCCATTTTACACTTTTCTTATGGCACTTATTTTTAGCATAGATTAGATTCTCCATAGCTTTAACCAAGTGTGAATTTTAGAATTAAACAAAGCTTCTCCTTCACCTTCCTGAGAAGGGTAGTTGTGAGAAATGAGAACATACTGCAAGTATAGAGATGACATCTGACTGATGCCAAGATTATTAAATTGTGGAGGTTGCTGTCGAATGAAAATACAACCCACTTTCAAAGAAACTGTTCATATGGACAATAAGTCATCTATCTCCTTACATGGCTCCAGAAAACATAAAAAGTTCTCACTGTGTGTAGGAGTAAATCCTGTATGGGGGATATGGTGAGTACCAGAACCTCATACCGTGAATCGTAAGTACCATACTCACAATATGTAAGCATGACTCACCGATCTATCTGTACTGATGAATTGCACTGTTACTGAAACGAGATGGAACATTATAGTTCCTTAAGAGCACACAGCAAAGTCAAACATCAGTTTAAAACAGGAAAGACTTTTTTTTTTTTTTTTTATCCAAGCAACATAGAAATTAATTATAGCACAATCTAACCTATATCTCAGGCCAATACATTTTTCAGTGTTCTTGGCTTCCTAGTAATTCAAACTGGTGCTCCATCCTGAGCCTCACTGATACACAATGTACCTGCATTTGAGTTAGGAATTGCCTATATGAACAGAAAGCAATATAAACTCCCATTAGTTTTTGAAAGGTACCAAGATCACAGATAGACACACGATGTCTACAGTTGCACATATACTTCACTGTGATATGGAAAAGATATACAGAAGAACGGAGCACATCAGTAGTATATTGCTCTGAACAATCAGCTATCTACTGCTATACAGGTCTTTCAATACCTTCTTTGCATGGAAAGATGGGGTTTCTCTCCCAGCTTTAGCCACTGAAAATCAGACATCTATTCGAAGTTAGTTGCCCAGAATCCTTCCATACTCAACAGTGAATAGTAGCGGTTTCAGAGTGCGATTCAGCCCATTTATCCTGATGACATGATCTGCTTACTGGAACTGGCTATCCTTCTTCACTTGCTATAAACAGAACCCAGAAAACAACACTAGGCTAGAAGTGTAAAATCCCAGCTCAGATATGTAATCTGAACCTCACATTACAATTGAATTGTTTCTCATTCCTATAGCTCTTTCCCATTATTTTCATCCTTGGACTCTATACCAAAACAAGTGTTACAGTCAAGTTGGTCTTCTAGCCTTTCAAAGAAAGATGAGATCTCATCAATGCATATATATGCCAGAAGGGAGGATGCAATGAAGATGGAGCCAGGCTCTTTCCAGCACTGCCTAGTACCAGGACAAGAGGCAACGTGCACAAACTGGAACACAAGAGATTCCATCTAAAAATCAGGAAGTACTTCTTTACTGTGCAGGTGACGGAACACTGGAATAGGTTGCCCAGAGAAGTTCTGGAGTCTCCCTTTTTGGAGATCTTCAAAAGCTGTCTGGGCATAGTCCTGTGCAACCTGCTCTAGTTGGCTGCCATGCTAGAGCAGGCGATTTGGACCAGATGACCTTCAGAGGTCCCTTCCAAACTCAGCCTTTCTATGATCTCAAAATGTGCCAAATCCTGCCATCCTTTGTTATCAAATAACATTGCTTATTGACCTCAGTTGGTGGCAGTTACATGCTCTCAAGTAATTATTGTAATTACTGCGTTTGCCCCCATTTTTTGCAATCGTCTCAAATGTAGATGGGAGTAAGAGACAGACAGTTAACACATAGGTGTTGTCACCAAATCTGCCACAGCCTTGTTTTCTCCAAGCAAACAAGTCTTTGGATCTGTTGTGTGTCACCTCCACCCTCCATAAACAGGCATTACAGCACTTACCTATTTTGTCATATTCAAAAAAACTAGGAGAGAAAGATAATGAAATTGTGTAGTATTATTACCAGACTATTTTCCTGTGTTCATATTTTTAAATCCTGGTTGTCCATGCACCACTTTCTCATTAGACTTTGATACAGTTAGCACCAAATTCCAAGTAGCAATAATGAATTTCACATGAATTGTTTTGGCAAAATCTCCTGGAAGTGACTTTGAAAAGGCAAGACAACTTTTGTTAAGCTTTATCTTTGTCTTTTCCTGACTTTGAAAACTGGCACCATCACACCCTTAGTCCTCCCCCACTTGTAAACAGAAACATACTTACAGCTAACTTCCTACCTCTTGCAGTTTGAAACTTCAAAAATCACCTTCCTAATATGTGCTTCTAATTAAATTTCAGTCCCTAACCACAGCTGCTGTGATTCATGCATACCCTGCAAGGTTCAGTGTTAATTAATGAGGGCTCTTTAAATTCTCTGAGCTGAGGTGTGGGAGGGAAATAGGGTGTATGCAAGACACTAGGATTTCTCACAGTTGGTTGTGGTGTGTTGTGATGCCCCTCTGGGAGGGGGCTCAATTACTGTATGCATCCAAATAAGAATGAAAGAGGAGGTGGAGAACAGGGAACAAAAACCCACACAGTGTATTATTCATAAGCAAATACACAATTATGCAGTCTCATGAATTAGGGATCTGTACTTTTAAAGACAGACAGACAGATATGTGTCAGAATATTGCTTTGTGGTATATTAGTTTGAAATTCTCTTATGAAAATTTAGAGAAAAAGTGGAACATATTCAACAGAATCCAAGGGCCTCCAGGCAATCCAGGGACAACTTCTGACAGGTTCAAGCTGAGGTATTAATAAATTTCATGGAGTGTGGATTTCTACAATCCCTCTTGGGATTGCAAATCTAGGCTGAAAATGAGAGGACTCAGCATCTCCGCAGACAAGGAATTTCAAGGTAAGATCCTTGGAGCTTGTGATCATCAGGCTAAATAAGCAAAGCAGTCATTTCTGGCTTTCCTACATGTGACTTCACAAACAATCACAGTTATTAATGCATATTTGTGTTACACTTTGAGATGCCGCAACTACTCTGTCATCAGTTAAATGGCTGCCAGTCTAAAACACAGCTACTTCTCAGTTTGTCCAAAATATTGATCTGAAGAGGCTATAATTGGTTGCAGATAAGGATGAGCATTTGAGCTTTGTCATCTATGTTTTTTTTTTTTCTTCCTAACTGCAATACCTTGCATCTTTAAAAAGTCTTTCCTCCTTAATGTGTGTTCTAAGCAACGCAGAGGACACAAACAATGCACAGTTATAACAGTGCAGTATTAGGATCTAAAATTAAGTACCATACAGCCAAATCAAACTTCAGAGGGGAAGTTAAGAAGAACGGAGTGCAAATTCATGAGGAGGGATTTGGCCTAGATGTTCACAATAGCACCTCTTACAAAATACCCATTGGGATATTTAACAGCCCTGAATAGTCAGAGCCTCAGACTTGGTTTTACCCAAGGACAATATTACAGGTGCATCGAAAACTACAGTCTCACAGGTGATGAGTATAGTGCTTGCAGCTGGGGTGGAATCACATCATTCCCTCTCTTTCACACCAAAGCTTGCAGTAAAGACATAAGCAAGCCTTCCCCAAATCAACTTCACGTTTGGCCCTCCAAGGATTCTAACCAATGGTGGAGAGACAATAACCATAAAGTCTTTCAAAACACAGTATTTTTTCCTATTAGTAGAAATGCTGCATGAAAAAAAAAAAAAAAGATAAAAAAGATTTTTAAAGTAACAGGAAAAAATATATCAATACCTATCCCAACCTAGTGCTTACTGTTCCCTTGATGCTAGTTTGGAAACCCCAACTCAGGGACATTCAACTATTTTTTCTTAATAAGTACCAGATAATTTTATCGTGACTTTTTCAAGCCAAGGGGTGGCTCTGATGGGCTAACATGAGCTACGTACTCCCTTTGCTCAGGGCAAACTGCAGCTGCTCACTGCATAAAAAAAAACAGACAATAAGGCTGAAAGCAAAGCTGGAATGTTGTCACGGTCCAAGCAAAATTTATTTACTGCCTAGATCTAGTCCTGAGCCAACATCAGGAGGAGCACTCGACAAACTTCCTCAAAATTTCCCCGAGGCAAAGGTGATTGCTCCATAAATATCCCCAAACAACTGGTTTTCCTTTCTGCAGAGCCTCTTTCAGGCTCCAGGTTCTCAGCTCTGATTAATATCTTTCAGATTTTAACACTTGGGCCTTGACTAATAAATCCAGAAACTGCAGATATACTGCCATTAGAGCCTTTTTTATTACTAGGGATGGCATGTTGAAGCCAGCATGGTGTAAGGACAGACGTTGAAGCCAGCATGGTGTAAAGACTGATGTAAGGACAGAATATTGTCTTCTGGCTATTTTTCTGCCTCCAAGAGGTGACAGGTATCACCATTTCCTTCTTGGAAAATTTTGCCATTGGCAACCATTCTCCTTCCCCCTGAAGCAATTATATACTGCCTAGTCTGGTTTCTTAATGATAGAAATGATTTATTTACACTTGGATTTTAACATGGGAGAAAAAGATGCAACTTCTTTGCAACCTCACTTTGCTCAGAATGAGGTACTCTCAGTCTGATCTCCTGGGAGAGCAGGATTTTTCTGTCAGCTAGACTGAAAGAAGAGTCCAAAAACTGCATGAACACTAGTGCTGTGTGGAATTGCTGGTCTACTTTGGTGAGCCAAAGTATTATAGCAAGAGATACCTCTCTTGGTAGAAGAGGAGGCCTGGTTTTACAAGCCAGAAGTGCTCCAATTCTCATATGCACTTGATTTTACTGTGGGTAGTTATGGGGTGTGCGTGGGTACATCATTTTTTTTATTTTAACTTTTTAAAACACTTCTGGGACAAACTGTAAAGTAAATAAAGCAACTGTTATACTAACAACTTATCTGAAAAGTCTTGAATATTTACTACCACAGTTTTGTACAATTCAAGTCTGTAATCCCTCTTGCTAGATTTGTCATAAAAATTTGATTCTGTTCTGATTTTAACCCAGATTATAGACTGCACTACAAGATGAGGCTGCCATCTCCAAAATCTCTCTCAAAACGCTTAGACGCTACTCTTATCAGATTGTAATACAGATGCATTCTTCTACGTATCTATATAGTCTATTTATGCATCTCCCAAGCACCAAGCGATAAGTCAAGAGGAAATGGGCTTAAGTTGCACCAGGGGAGGTTTAGGTTGGATATTAGAAAAAATTTCTTCACTGAAAGGGCTGTGAAGCATCAGAACAGGCTGCCCAGGGAAGTTGTTGAGTCACCATCCCTGTAGGTATTCAGAAGACGTGCAGATGTGGTGCTTAGGGACATGGTTTAGTGGTAGACTTGGCAGTGCTACGTTAATGGTTGGACTTGATGATCTTGGAGGTCTTTTCCAATCTAAATGATTCTATAATTCTTTGTCCTCCCTGTCTTTTGGCCAGTACAGAGCCACTACCTTTCTAGCATTTGTTCATTTGTTTCTGAAAAGGTAATCGCTTAACCCAGCCACCTATTTCAGAGGTGCAAGGATTCTGGAAAGAAGACAAAGGTTAAGCAGAAAGAAAACTATATTAAAAGCACTAGAGAACATACAATATGAGAAAACCTGCATGGGTTGGCAGTTTTGCTTCATCTTCATACTTCTGATTCTCTGAAATATTCTTGATTTTAAGCAGTGCAGACAACACAGTGGAGAAAATGACTTGTTTTATCTAGGTCAGTTTTATTTTTCTATATGGATGAAAAAATTTTTGTTGTTTATAGCATGTAGGAGGGAGTTTCCTCACACACGATTCTGAGAAGATACAAGACTATGAATGAAGCAGCATAACCTTGTAACATTGACACAGAGTACTATTGCTACTCATTCCAGAAAATTATGCAACAGATTTGAGGTTTATGATAAAAGGCCAAAGTCTTTGGCTGGAGGTGAAGAAAGTTGTTCTACCACAAACTGCAAAGTACCCATTTTGTCACTTCCTTTAGGACCACTAATATAGCATTTCACGGTGCTAGCATTTATTTCAAATAAACTGAAAACCCATTTGAAATAAACTGTAGCACCCACAGACCTGAGTATATAACTCTGCATTCTCATGTACTTTTCCACAGCACTCAGCAGCAAGCCACAAGTCACTTTCTTTCTTTCTTAAGAGAGCCTTCCCCTATCCTCCCACACCCCTTTGGTGTCACATAGCTCTTTTTTTTTTCACATGAAGGAGAAGTAACATCAACTCGGGTAGTTTTTTCTTCTGAGGCAATGAAGCTGCTAAAAATGACAAATCCCCAGGAAAGAACCCCCCAGGCAAATGCTCTATTATCCCCCAAGACAAAGACAACAAAGAACTGACAACTTTTTATATAATGCAATTATTTCTACCTTTAAAGCCATATTAGGGTACCCTGTGCCACATTTCATCCAGCCATGAAATTTTCAGGATGTGAGACTGTTCTCTGTTCTTCCCCAGGGATATATTCCTCTCGCCTTATGTGATCAAATGGCCATTATGATTACAGAGGGAGACAAAAACATCTCAGATTAGAGACGTCTCTAGAAAAGCCTAGAAAGTGATCTAACACTTGTTTGAGGACAATTGTTGAAAAGAATGTTTGCAGTTCTTTCAATATTCTGCACAGTGCTGAGAAATAAAGAAGAACTGCATGCCTGAAAAACTGAAAGAGCAAAGGCAACACATAACAAGCGAATTGAAGCCTCGGCCTCCTCACAAAAATGCCAACAGATAATGGAGTTTATTTTTGTTTCTGGAATACTATCCTCACAGTTTTTATATTTGGAGAAAGGATTGCAGAAACAATACAAGGACTACCTAAGGAACAGAACAATTGACTTGCCACTCCAAATCACTAATGACACTTCTCTATTCAGATTTGAGATCGTCATGCTTATAAGGTCCCTATTGCAGAGTGGGATTAGGATTTAACAAATCAAATCCTGCTTCCTAGAACTCAAAAAGAACACGGCCATGCGACCATGTGTGAAGGCATTAAAAGCAAAAAGGTAAAGTCTTTTCACCTTTAGTCATAATAATGTGTTAACAGAATGCAGAATCAAGTGGAGTTATGGCTTCATCCCAACACATTTACCTTTTTTCCCATCAAAATGTAAAATTATTTGTAGTTTTATGAAACTGCCAATTTTAGAACACCAAACAAGTATATACATGAGAAATGTAACAGGATGGTACCTAAGTTACTAGGACATTTTAGTTCCATAATCAATATTTCGGCAGAACACCCTTTATGAATTGGACATTGTCCATTTATAATCTTTAGCCAAAAGGATGTTCAAGACTTTGCCATACATCCTCTGCAGCTGTTGATCGTTACAATAACACAGCCTTTTTTTCTTACAAATTTTAAAGGTACCAACTAGCAAAGTTATCTGTGGTTTCTCCATTAGAACACTTATCCATAAACATTCAAAAATCATTTATTTCTCACTTTTCAGTAACTTGGAAAAAAATTATATATACACACGCATATATAGTGCATACAATTGATACATCTTTTTATTTATAATAACATTCACCACTCTTTTAGTCCATGCATACAATCCTCAATAGGTTGAAAAGCACCAGTTTTGTATTCTGATCTCAGATCTTTCTCCTAGGTTTCCATAATTTCAAGTAAGTCAAATTACGCATATAAATGAGCAATTCAAAATCTTCTCATTTATTAGTCAGGTCCCTAATCTCTATGTACAGACTCTTAAAAACATAGATTCCTTTCAGAGTCTTTGTTGAGAACAAAATTAATCACAGCAATAACTAGATTTGGGCTGAAGTTAATGTTCATTTATTCATCCCTTTTTTCACACCTCTTCTGTTGCAAGTCTATGATTACAGCCTGTCTTGCAAGGTCTCCACTGACTTTACTGAAAGCTATGCAAATCATACAATCTCTTTACCCCTCAACCACTTATAAATAAGCTCGTTATTCCACCAAATCAAACCTTTTAGTAGACTAGTTGTTTCATTCATAAGACAGGAAAAATTTGAGAAAAATCATTTCAACTTTCTTCCCCTTCAGCTACTCAGAGTTTCTTCCGTGTAGACCAAAGAGTTATACTATGAAACGATGTTTTAACCATTACTTTTGTAAGCTGTCAGTGAGCTCTTGCCCAATGATATCTGAAAAGGATACAAAAGTTGCATTTTGCTTTTCAAGTTTTGGTAAATAACAAACGCTTTTATTGTTTCTATGTCAGTTGAAGAATATATATATATACACACACACACACACACACACACATATAATTCTTTTTAATATAGCTAGCTGAAATGATTACATGTGTCTTTCTTGAATTTTTGGAGATCTCTTCACAACTCAGTTGATCTTTCTAAATGGGCACAAGACCTATGCACAGGAACATCTCATGTAAGTTTCTGTTCCATTTAGCTGGAGAGATTTTTTAAATGCTGTGCAGTAGTCACCCTGAGAATATAACAGATAACTGCCTTTAGTTGCATCAAATCTTTATGATCCTCTTCAGTCTTGTAGTAATAGTTTGCCCAGCCTCTTGATCTTTCAAATATCTAAAGTGCTACATGGTCTGTAATCTGAAATAGTTAAAAACAAACAAAACAAAACAAAACAAACAAAAAACCAACAAAAACACCATTTTTATAGCTTTCATTATCTCTGGTTGTTTCATAGTATTTTCTATTTCTGTTGAATTCCAGATGGAAATACTGTCTACCCAAGGTTTGAGCCATATTCTCTGTCTAGAGACGCAGGTTCTCTTACCTAGTGTATTGGGAGCCTTGCTTCATGGAAGACATTATATTTGAGGAGTTAGTGATGTTGACCAGGACATGTATGTTCTACTGGGCCTGGTACTTATGGCTTGAGAAGCCCGTACATTAGCATGAGTATCCGCTGCATAGGAATCTGTTGGAGTGCCCAATGCCAGCCTGTGCTGCCCGCTGGTGGATGTTATGACAGAAATAACATCCCAGACCGTCAGGAGAAGATACACAATTCTGTTCGCTACACAAAATAAAAGGCACTACAGCATGGGATGGAGATAGGAACCTGTAGATCCAGAGACAGGATCTGTGCAATATGTTGTGAGAAAATCCATCTGGGGTCCATCCACTGCTTGCATGAAGACGGGGTTCCCAGGATCTGAAGGGATCTAAGACTTACTCTATGTTCCTCTTTTTATTCTATCTTATTGAAAAAGCTATTTTATTAAGCCATTTGTTGTTGGGCCTTTCTTACTGAGATCCATAAAGAACCCCGCTCTCTCTGAGCTCACCCCACCTCCTTGTTGCAGAATACCTCATCAGTCCCAAAGAGCCCCAAACCTTGCTGGAATAAAACACACACCTTACCAAGTACTTTTACCTTCACCCACAAGGTCAGCAAATACTCCTCTAAAAGATCTATTGGTTCCTTGTACTAAGACAATACTTCATTAATTGACATGACAAATATCAGGAAATACAGTCTGGGAAAACACACCATTAATCAATAAGCATTGAAATGATTGATAGAAATTGAAAGCCTTACATCAATTGGCATGTATTTCATAGTTGTTATTTGTCATCTGTTCAGGCGTGGGTTCTTAGGCAGTATCAAGAACTATATATGTAAGTTACTGCCAGAATGATCATAAAAAAAATCATGAATGAGAGTAGATCACAATAGGGAAGCAAATAAATCATATAGATATGTAAATCCTGGACTTCAAGGGTGTGAATTTCAGATTGTTCAGGAAATCTGCTCAGCAGGATCCCATGGGAGGATGGGATCTAGCACTGGAGGATGAAGGAGCCCAAAGACACAGAACCACAGAACAGCAGGGGTTGGAAAGGACCTCTGGAGATTGTCTAGTCCAAGTCCCCTTCTCAGAGCTGGGTCAACTACAACAGGCTGCTCAAGACCATGTGTCCAGTCAGGTTTTGAATATCTCCAGGAATGCAGCCTCCACCATCTCTCTTGGACAACCTGTTCCAGTGCTCATTCACCCTCACAGTAAACATAAAACAAACAAACAACAAAACAAAGCACAACCAATAACACAATCAAAGCAAAACAAACAACAATAAAACACCTTTTTATTTTAATCAGGAAATTGAGTTTTCTATGTTTCAGTTTGCACACATTGCTTCCTGTTCTTTCCTCAGGTCCTTTTCTGCTAAGCTGCTCTCCAGCCAGTCAGTCCCCAGCCTGGATAGGTGGCACGGGGCTATTCCTCTCCAGGCACAGAACTTAGTATTCCCCTTTGCTGAACTTCAGGAGGTACCATTGGACCCATTTCTACAGCCTGTTGAGGTCGCTCTCAATGTCATCACAACCATCTGATATATCAGTCATGCCTCCCAATTTTGTATCATCTGCAAACTTGCTGTGAATGCACACCACCCTATCATCCTGACCATTACTGAACACGTTAAACATTATTGACCCAACTACTGACCCCAAGGCAGTGGTCTCCAAAGTGAGGTGTGTACACCCCAGAGGGTGCACAGGACAAACCACTGGGGCATGTGAAGAAAATACTAGAACTTCTGTTTATCTTTTACCTAAGAAAAATAAGGAAGAAATTAAGCTTTACTAATATTTGATATACGGTTTGACACTGGTGCCCCTACTTAGTTGCTCTGTATGTCAGAGTCCCTTGTCATGCATGGCCCACGAGGTGACCTGTGGGATGAGTGGGTGCTCTGCAGCATGGAGGGGTTCACTATAACGCCCTCGCTGATTAATTCAATTTCAGCGTATTTTGACTTATTGCAGTCTACGTGTGCCCAGTTAAGTGGATTTATGGATTATATTATCTAGTTTTAACTAAACTAACCCTCACAAAATGTGCAAGTGGCTTAAAAAGATTCCTGCAAAGAAGTGGCAGACTGAAGACTGATAATGCAAACACAGGTGAAAAGAAAATGGCAGAGCTGACGCTTCTACTCCTAATACAAAAGCTCTTCATCTGCCAAATTATGAGGTAAAAACAATGATGACCTGACAAGAACTTGGCCAAAAAAATAAATAAATACAAAATTATCAAGATTATTTGAAATTCCGATTTTCTTCCATGATCTTAACAATGAACCTTGCTCTGAGCACATATTGGGCTTTGAGATATTAGCTAATGATTATATGAAGCCATCACGATTAGCAAGACATTTAAAAACTAAGCATCCAGAACATGAAGACAAGCCTCTACAATCTTTTTCAGCAATGTTTAAAGTCATAAGATATTAAATCCAGTACTTTACAAAATGTAATGGTAGCTGTTTAGCAGCCTGTTTGAGGTTTCTTTCTTAATAGCAAAAGACAAAGCCACATACCACCATAGAAACACTTGCTCTTCCTGTCATGCTGAAAATGTCTGAAATACATGGAAAATAATACAGACACAAACTAAAATGCATTCCTTTGTCATCAAATATTGCTGGCAAATGTATAGAAAATGTTGCTGAAGATCTGAAGAAATGAGTATTAGAACAAATTATGCAGTGTGGGAGGTCTGCTTTACAGATGCATGGAAGTACAGATGTTTCTAACATGTCTCAGCCTGTGGGATTTGCTAGATTCTGTTTCAATAATGAAATGCAGGAACTATTTTTTTGTGAGCTACTAAAGGAGAGATGTACTGGAAAAGATGCATTTCAACAGTAAATGACTTCTTTAATAAAAACAATATTTTATGGAAAAACTTCAAGTGTAACCACTCATAGAGTGGATGCTTTGACTGGAATGAAAAAAAAAGGGTTACAGGGTAAGGTTACAGAGATAGCACTGTACGTGAAATTCATGCACTGCATCACTGATAGGCAAGCTACTGAGGCCAGAAGTGGTCTAAGTGCTACAGGATGTCATCATTGTGGTTCACGTTACAAAAACAAGGCCTTTAAACAGTAGAGTCTTTACAATACTTTGTAATAAGATGGGGAGTGACCGTGAAAATCTTTCCTGTACCACATAGAGGTTTCCTGGTTATCTCATGGCAAACGGCTTAAAAGAGTTTTCAAACTTAACGATGAGTTAGGCATTTCTCTTCTACCAAAAGACAAGTGTTCCAAATTTGCTGACCTTTTCTGTGATGACAAGTGGCTGTCAGTAGTATGCTACATAGCAAATATTCTGGAAAAAATAAACACACAATCTGTCCCTTCAAGTTAAAGGTGACATTTTAAGAATCAGTGAGAAAGTAACTGCTTTTTGAAAGTAGCTCATGCTATAGAGAGAGCAACTTTAAAACAGATGTTTAGAAACGTTCCTGTTATGTGATTTTTTTGGCCAAAACCGATGTATTTCACATAAAAAAGTCTCTATTCATACACTTTAAAAAAAAAAAAAAGAAAACAACTTGGAAACAATTTTCTAACCTGTTTAAAAATTGCTTAAAGAGTTCAGTGTGTTTTGAACCCATTTGTTAAAAACATAAAAATGTAATACCTTCCAAGTAGTTTGCAAGAACAACTGATTGACTGCAGGGAAGATGGAAATTTATTAGCCAGATTTGAACAAAAAAACTCTGCATATTGATGGATGAGATTGACTGTTCTTACTAAATCATGATACTTATTTTTCAATGATGCACTTGTTTGGATCTAAGCATCTTTGCTCAGTATCCTTTTCACCTATGACAGCTATTAAAACCACGTATCGAAGTAAACAGAACTTACAACCAGACTGAATTGCTGCGTCAGTGTTATACCAAGATTTTAAAAAATAATGAAGCATATTCAATCACATTGCTCAATGACAATCAAGAGCAAAGGTTTACTGAACCATTAATAACATAAAAATTGTTTAAAATATTGTTTATTTTATCTTTGTCTCATCCTTTTTAATTTCTATTTGTGTGTGCATTTTATAATTCACATAATATTAGTACAATAGTAAATGCATATAATTCCTAAATAAATGAATATTGGGTGTGTGAGCTCAGATTTTTTTTTTACTGATAAGGGTGTGAGATCAAGAAAGTTTGGAAACAAGTGCTCTAGTGTAGGTGGCAGTAAATAAAAAAAGTCAGCAATTAGAGAGTGACATACGATTCATAGGATGGTGTGGGATAAAGTCTGGTTAATAGAGTAAGTAGAAATGCCATATAATAATGTCCCCCAAAAGAGAGAACCAGGGACCTTGAAGAGAGCCTGCAAGGAATAGGAATCGATCGTGCTGGTACAGCAGCAGGCAAAGATCAACCTGTGACAGAGCCGAGAAGAAGGCTGGGTTAAAGGGCTACAAGGACTGGCAGAGCAAAGGGAGTAGTAGCCTATGGCATGTGCCTTATGAATTCGGAACCACAGACTTTCATACATCAGCTGTGAAATGCAGCTAAAGCTGTACTGCTTGCAATGAGATGCTGAAGTGTGTCTCATCATTTCTATGAATGTCCTTTGCTTATGTGACACGATGGCTTTATCTCTGCATATAAACATTGTAGCTGCTAAAGGGGAAATAAAAAGAAGCTTCTTCCTTCTGAGCAGCTGGAATCATATTTTTAAAGTGTACCATTGTCTCTTTGGTAGGTCCTTGTGAGAGCGCTGAGGAATGATGACTGAGCTTAAAATACTTCCTCGTAAACTACAGAATTCCATCATTAAATCTATCAAAGTTTCACTCATCATTCATCCCACACTTGTGGTAATACTTATTACCAGAGATGGAAAGCTGCCACATTTCTGCCTCACAGCTAGCTAGTCCTTGTTGTCAAGAACTAAAACTGCTCTTTACACGCAATAGATCCCCTTACCACAGTAAATGCACTCTTATTCATCTTGCCTTCAAAGGTCTTCACCTTATTTTGTCATTTGAAGAGGGCAAAAAAGCAAAGCTCTGTTTTTGCTGCAATCCTAATGGGACTAAAAGAAACCAAGGACAGAAGTACCCCCAAAAGAACAAAAGGTAGTAGAGTTAAGGACTGCTTGTAAGAATAATTCTCACAAGTTTTACCTGAATACATATGTAAAGAGGATGGTTTTGTTTGCTTTTTCTTATTTTGAATATTCTTGGAATACTTTTGGTGCGACAACAATCTCAGACCACAGCAAATTCTGAATGCAGTGCTTGCTTTGTACAGCGGTGATATGAAACAGAAACCTATGGCTACTTTTGGATCTTAAGATAATCTTTTCTACGCAGTAAAAAGACCAGTAAACCCAGAACTACATAACGTAAAATATGAATACAGAGAATTCAGAAGACATGCCTGGAAGCTACCATAGTATTAGATTTTGTTTGAGGTTGCTATGAGCAACAAGGGGAAAACGTAAGAACTATTGTATTCACGGCAATGTAAACTGAAAATATTACAGCCAAATACAACAATTGAAGGGATGAACCAGTGGGGCACTTAGTTCTTTACTGCCTTCTTTCACCAGCTACCCAGCCGTATACTCCTTTTCAACTCACTGGGACAGCAGCTTTCCCTTTGGAATTAAAGTTGCATTTCCCTCAGCAGGATTTTCACATCACACAAAAAGCTTGATAAAAGCAATATTCCTTGATTAGTGCTGCTGCAACAGTCTGCTCCCTCCTGATTTGTTGCAATCACCCCTGTAACACTGAACACCACCAAAATGCAGGCAAAAATCCATAGCTCAGAACAGGTGAAACTGTTTTTGTCTTCTCATAATTGTTTCCACTGGGGGGTGTTACTAGTCCATACTTTGTCTAGCTTTGACCCTGCTCTTCAGTTCTCTGGTAACACATTCATGGCTATCTGGGACCTACCAGCTTGTTACTTTGCACATTGGCTATTTAGTCCTTCTGGGTCAAAAGGAGAGTAAACTTCAGACTTGCCTCTCCAAAACCATACACCTTTCCCACTGGAGCTAAAAGACCATCTCCATCAGAGGCACAGGGCCTACGACTCACTGAGTTACCATCGGTCCACTCAGAAAGGAGCAGTCACACCTGCAGCAAAGCATCATCCCATTTCCTATCTCCTAGGTCTTTCAGAGAAAGAAAGAGAGAGAGAAAGAACCAAGAAAGTCCCTTGACATGTCTCAGTTTGTTTCTCATTATTCCTCAAAGCATGGCTTGATTGACAGCTGCATAGATTCTGGAGGCAGAAAGGACTCATGGAGTTGCACATTGCCCAGTTTTATCACTTTTACAAGAGTTTTCCCTTTCCTATTGTTCGCAGTGCCCTGACTATTCAAACATCAAAGCCACCCTGGTTTACTCAACAGCCTATATCTAAAGGCCAGAGGAGGAAAGATTCCTCCCTGAAATGAAAATGAAAGGACAATAGTGTGGTTGCACCTTTAATCCATTCCTCATATAGTTAAATCTACTTCATCTACTCCAAGCAATTTTTCCTCAGTGTTTGCATTCTTCAGAGATGTCAATAGCAAGTTAACAGTCAATATTTCCAAGCTGTTAGTCAGAGCTTCTGAGGAATGACATTCTTACTCTTGGGATAGGAAACAACACATCTCAAATACCATGATGTAGCTGTAGGCAAATCTGACATTAGACTGACAAGCATCTACTGGAAACATGGTTATCATGCCACTGTACTCCCTTAACATTTTTTCCAAAGATATACCTTTGTGAACACCACAAGAACCTATCAGATGAATTATGTAAATTCTTTTCTTGTAAATGCCTAATTGCTATTTGAAGTGACTCTAATAGTTAAATTTCCCTGTTCAGTATTCAGCACATTAAAATTTCTGTTTTATGATTTGTTCATTAATGGCATTATAATAACTCAACACCTCATCAGCTGCTCTAAACAACCATATTTTAACTAAATAAATAATTCATAAATATTTATAATTAATAAATTAGAGAGCAGAAAGATCAATTGTTGTGTATGCTATATGAAAAGTATGTTCCATTAAGGCATCAACAGTGCTGTTGGCTGGAATATTAAAGAAGAGAGAAGAACTGCGTATGGGTGGAAATGTAATGCCTTCAGTCCAGTCTCTTCTTGTATCATATTCTGCCTTAGTTTTGTACCTTATGTGTATTGATTCAAACCTACGTTTCTACTAGACCTTGCCTACTTACATTTCAACACAACCTCAGTGTAGCCTTCTGTCCAGCTTGTACACAATGTTTAGCCTTCTCACAGAAGTCAGGGTGAAAGGTTTCTGGACTGCCTGTTCAAATGTAGCCTGTCTGAAATGGAGCTCCTCAGCTTAACCTCCCCAAATCTTTCCTTTCACCATCACTGTGGACTTCTTCCTACATCCTTTTCTATCCCTTACAGGACTGTAACATACAGAAGGAAGTATTTCTTCTACTCTTTCTGGCTATGCCTACGCTGAGCTGCTTCCTTCTCTGTTTCTCCTTTGAAAATACTTCCCCTAGTTCTTTTTGCACATTCTGCTAAAATTACCTTTCCTACTCAGTTAATACAATCCCTTTCTCTCCTGCTCTTCTGATGGGTATTTTGGTCTTTTCCAGAGCAATACAAACTGCTTTTCTCAAGGTTATCTTTGCAGTCCCCATCCTAAGCATATTCTCTTGCAAAGTTATGCTGCCAAGCTCTCCTTTCTTTCTGGAAAAAAAGAAAGGAAACAACCCACATCCACACTAGTTTTTCACCTTTAAGACTGTTCCTTGGGCTGTCCTATTTATTTCTTCTCATACCCGACTCTACTACTCCTCTGTTTCATTCCTCCACTTTTAACACCACTTGCCACTGTTTCATTATGTGCTTCTTATATATAACTTTGTCTTCTCTGATACCCCCCCCCCCCAAAACAAAAAAAAAAAAAAAAACAAACAAANNNAAAAAAAAAAAAAGAACACAGCTAATTATTATTGGCAGGAGTCCCAGCCAGTAGAATCAAGTCATTAGCTGATTACTTGACCTGCTCAACCTTCAGAAGTCTCCCATCCAGTATGGCAATAAACAGTATTAAATTCTGAATGTACAGAATACTGTATAAGACATTAGCAAATAGCCAAGATTGTTTTTCCTGTCATGAGAGTTCAACTTTACCATCCTGCACCAAATGGGAAATTATTTGGCTGATGTTTTCTACTTCTCCTATCCAGTACCTAAACAACTCTCTGCATGTGCAGTGTTGTAGCTCTTTTCGCTCCCCAAGCGCTCAGACTTTTGCATGCTCCCACATAGGAGCTCATCATTGAAATGGAGGTATCTCATTGAAAATATATCACGGTTTTTCAAAAGACTGAAACACAACATGCAGCAATTCAGGGCAGGGAGTGAAGAAAATTCATTTAACTGAATTCAGAGAGACGATGATATTACTTCCAGGCACAGATGTACTGGCATACCAAAAGTAATACCCTTTTATCTTGACAAACATGTTTGGATGACAACATGTGGGCAAGTAGGTCAGCCGAAGCAGCAGTGCAATGCCTGTAGCCTATATTTCCCTTTCCTAATATCTACCTCCCTTTTCCATCCTCCTGTTCTCTCTGCTGCTAATGCGAGTAGGGTGGAGGGAGGTGTTTCCTGATGCAATTCTGAAAGACCTAAGTAATTGAATTTCAACAAAGTAGAAAAATATTTTTCCAATGATCTTTGTCATCAAGGAAATTAAAAAAAACAAACAAACAAACATTAAAGCTAAGAGATGCCTCCAATGTGTGAACATCGCCTGCCATCAGTCACTACCATGGATTTTCTTCTGTCCTTGATCCTTCTGATTGACTGCACTAGACTTAACCTATTAAATATTTAATTCCCATCTTTCTTGGTTTCTGTACATCTGTAACTCACCTTGAAAACACCTAGTTTTGTACCATGATAAGATTAAGTCCCAATGACTGTTCATTTTCTCATCTATCACTTTCAAAAAAATAATGTGGTGTAAAAATATATTTTTTTAAAAGATCCAGTGGCTCTATTTGCTCCTCCTATATTTTGCTTAGAAAAACACAGGATGATGGTTGCCCTATTCCTCCCAGCTGACATAAGCACGAAGAAAAATTTAGTACAGTTTATTACAATTAAAAAAGGGAGGAAAGAAAAAAGCCATTAAACAGTTTACATTCTCTATTAACAGCATAGGGTGTTTTACTACACTTCTGCAAGGCCTGTAAGAGCACAGCAAATCAGGAACAATATCACACTCAGTTATGATGTCTCCCTAAGAATTGAGCAATGACTAGATATGACCAATTGCTAGAAAAAAAAAAAAAAAAAAAAAAAAAACAGAAATAGTCACATAACCGCATGGCTCTCTCTTTACTGTACCTTGACAGGCACCTGATCAGGTCCTACTACTGAAGTATCCACAGCATAAAGATACGACCAGATATGATCACCAGTGCTGTTCTGAAAACAGGTTTATTGTGCTATTTTCTTTGCCTCTTCTAAATTCCTCTAGCTCTCCAGGGCTGTCAGGCTACTCAAATCTGTCCCCACCTCACACATGGAATCATACTTCCTTAAAGTTAAATTTTACTGAAGTTTAATAAAAGTACTACAGCTTGGAGACTAGTTACAAGAAAGTACAAGCCAGAGATGCAAGACCCAAGAACTGAGTAGCCTACCTGCTGAGTTAATTGGGAGACAGCTAAAGGACCACGTTCATGGATATAATTATGTTCTTGTGATGAGCATTGTCACCAACAGCAGAAGTGAGAGGACTATGAAATTAAGCACTTCAGGCTTGGCCTTTTGTCTTTAATAGGGTGACAAATTCCTTTATCATCTCCAACTACTACTATGCTACATCACAAATATCAAGAATGCAGGTGGCAACTTGCCAGGAAAGGTCATTCTTGGCATAACTGTTATTTCTTTGCATTTTTGGCATAACAGTTACATGGAATGATAGTTACTTCTTTTTATTTCTAGTTCTATTCATCAACAAAACTCCTGTAATTCTGATTTTGAGAAAAACTAATTCTACAGGCAAAGGACACAGTGGGAACCAAAAAACTGGTAAGGAAGCAGCTGTAAAACTAGTTCTCTTTAACAGCATAGAGAATGAGTCTTTAAAACCCATATATATGGGTTATAAGTCATATATATATACACACACACAAGTTATATACAAATACATATATATACACGACTTACTGGTCTTATTTTTCCCCTGTGTTTGTTTTTCCTCTAGAACCTCAGGAAATAAGCTGTCATACCCATCTCCTTCCTTCTCTTTCCAACGCTCTTCTTTCATGTTATCACAGTTCCAGCAAACATCTGCATTTTTCTTGTCTTTGCCACACCTACATTATATTGTAAAAGTCTGCAGGCTGCAAAGGCAGCTGATTCTTTGCTAAAAGCTTGTCTACAGCTCACTTTCTATTCAGAAATGTGTGCCTTTCAACAGTATTCTGAACAAAATATAACACTACATAAATGAATGACTTAATCCATGAAAAAAAAATAGGTTAGCTAGATAAGAGTTATATTTGGTAGGTTTTTTTTAAGGATATATTTGAAATCTCTTCTGAAGAGTATGAAAAGAGGATACAAATAATTGTAGTTCCCAGTTAAGCATACCCGAACACTGACAACTCCTGAGTATTTCAAGAGATGCTTATCAGAAATGCAGGGAGCAGAACAGGCCACACAATCTGTCAATTCCTGTTCCTTCAAAGAGTGTCTTCCATACAGGGTCTCTTCCCAAAGAGGCAGACATCAACTTCTCCTCTCTCCCTTCAGTCCTTAACCGTATGGCACATTTTTTTTCTCCCTTCCTGCTTTCCTACTTATTAATGCAATTAATTGTTGATTTTCTGTTTACAAACACTGGATCGAGATAACAAATATTCCAATTAAGTGTCTATGTACATGGCTCAATTCTTCTATTGGCTGTAGTGAGAGCAGTCCAACTGTGTCATACTGTGTACAGCTAAAAAAAACTGAGGGCAATCTCCTTTTGATCAGAGGATGACTTCTTTAGAAAGAAAGGTTCCAAGTTTATGTCTCAGAGAAATTGTGACTGACGCTACATGGCAATATCGTAACAGATGGGTGGTGACTACATACTACTAAGAATATCTATACTATGATTTTGGACTGGATGTTTCCTAAACATTACAGAAATACACAAATTCAATTTCACAGCAGTAAGTTTGAACATTTATGAAGTAACAAGTTGATAATAATACCCAAAGTTAATAGCATTCAGAGGTGCACTGTGCATACACTCACAGTATGTACTTCTCAGTACATGGTATAAAATTGCAGCAGTAAATGTTACGTCCAGTCCTGTCCCCAAGGTAGGCTGCTTGCAGGAGTATGTGTGATGAATGAACCACTGAGGAGCATGTGTTTCACAGCATGGTGATGGGCCCAATGTTCCGGAAAGCACATTGTTTCTAAGCTTTGGATAGACCTGATCCAGTGTTGGTGACAGTCCTGCTCCAATTAGGAGGCTGGACTAGAGACTTCCACAGTCCCTTCTAATATAGTTTCAACCACCACATTTCAGTATCTCTTCTGAGTTCAAAGGACTCCATGACACTTTATAACTAGGAGTAATTTTATCCTATCAAAATAGCCTTCTTTACCTGACCAGTTGGTCTGTCCTACCCCAAAAGGTCACAACACAAGAACAAATATATGGCAGGAATCCATCCTTAGATGGAAGTGAAATATTATTTCTAGGGAAGGATAAATTTTGCTTACTGCAAATATGTTGCTGCATGCCTTTGGCTAAGACCATCTTTTCATAGAATGAGACAGTAAGGACTTCGGCTCCTTTTTGTCATTTAAAAAAATAACAAACAAAAGCACTTCTTGTGGTACAAGAAAATGGTACCTTCTATGTGCAATATTTAATCTGAAGGAAAGAATATCATGCACTGGAGTCAAATTAATCGCTGCAGTGCCTTGGTGATTGCTAAAGGACAAATACAAGAATACTGACCAATTTCGGTGTTGGCTAGCTCTTGAGACAAAACCCTATCATTATTTGTGACAGTAGTGTCAAAAAGACCAGGTGGGAAAGTAGGTTTCCTCATTTTCTTTGGCCTATGCCAGTACCTGTCAATTTAGCCCCCAGCCCAACCCCAACCAATTATCGCCTCTTCCTGTCCTTACACCGTGATGGGGTGCTTCGCACTTCATTTACAGTTCTAGGACCCTTACTGACAAACAGTGCCTTATTAGATGAGATGTGGTCTATATAATACATATTTGCTGTATCACTTTTCCCCTGACCATAGGCTTATTCTATACTTTTTTTCCCCACTTTTTTTATTTTTTTCTTCCTTCCCTTACCTGCAGCCCATCACGCACCATGTAGTCCTTATTAGGAATTTGCCCTGGACAAAATGATTTGGATGCAGCACACAGATGGAAAAATAGCCACATAACTAAATGCTAGAGAACTTAATACTGAAATCCCACCATTTTATTATGGAAATCGAATGCAATCTGGTTACTGTTGCTATTTAACGTAACATTTTACTGGATACAGGAGAAGCAATTAGACTGCTGAAAATTGTGCTAACAACCCCCATAATTCAATACTGACCATTACCAGCAGTGCAGTATGTGACGCAACTGATAATTTTGTGTGCAATCCCTGTAATAATGCAGAAAAGAACACTGAAGAGATTGGAGGAGAGACAGATGTGACATAGCAACGTTGTGGGCTTGTCTGCACAAAACAAAACAATGTTGCAGAGAACTGATCAGCTACAACTATCGTTTACTATTTACTACAAAATAGGTCCAGTTTTGACAAAATATTGTTGGCATATTTACAGGCAACCTAATCACAACTGCATTAATACCAACGTGTTCCAAGACTGAGACAAATGTACTCTCATCATTTTTCCCAGCAAAACTCCCAGGAAAGGGGATTCTGGGCACTACAAAATGTGTCATGAAATGTAATTGAGAGGGCTACGGAGGGGAAAAAAAAAGAAAAAAAAAGATCCACACACACACGCACAAAAACAGCTGAAATATGTGCAGCTTCTAGCTTAAGATTATACATCCTTTATACGTTGTCCTAATTAGGTCAAACCAAACCAGTAGATCAAAAAAAAAAAATATATATATCACCTTTGAATAATAAAAGTGCCAACAGTAGCAATAGAAGGTGATCACAAAATACACAAGGAATACAAACTCAAGGTCTTCCAAGCAGCAACGTGTTGTGGCAATGCAGAGAAAAGGCTAGCTGTAAAGGATGACAATGATATAACAAATTCCAAGTATTTACCCTGTAAATCATACAGGATCTTACTACTGAAAGGTTTTGGAACAACATATATATAGTAGAAGCAGTGGCCTCTCCATAGAAGTAGAACTGAAGTGAACAAAAAACAAATAGGAAAAAAACCCAACCTCTGAACAACTACTTTGTGCTGCAAGAGAGGGACAAAAATACTAAGAGTTCTTTCTAGAGAAACTAGAAAACAACAGTACATTGGCTTAAGATTTATTCCAGATGTTGTGATAGATATAGACATAAGTGGATGACATAACTACGAAGGATTCAGTTCCCTAATGAAGGCAAGATGCCCAGGCTGAGAAACACATCTGTGAAAGACTATGGCCATTCTGTGCTCCAAACCTTTCTAAAGATCTCTGTACTAATTGGTCTTTCTGTTTACACTCATAAATAAGTGAGTAGTAGCCCTTCCACAGCCGGATCTTGTATACACAATTTCTCTCTGTGGCTTGCATTTGAGTGAAATATTTATTTCAAACAGCTCCACTGCATTTCTTCAACCTGAAGAAATATGAGCAACTCTGAAAGGTGAAAGTTTGAAAGTTTCAAACAGGATTCATTCAGTGACATAAGACAGACAGTTGTATCCTGTTATGAGACTCAATTCACAAAGCATGTAAGAAAGCCGTAAGCTAGTTATCACAGAACCATTTAGGTTGGAAAAGACCTCCAAGATCATCCAGTCCAACCTATAACTTAACATTACCAAGTCCTCCACTAAACCGTATCACTAAGCTCTACATCTAAACATCTTTTGAATACCTTCAGGGATGCTGACTCAACCACTTCCCTGGGCAGCCTGTTCCAATGCCTCACAACCCTTTCAGTAAAGAAGATTTTCCTAATATCCAACCTAAACCTCCCGCAACTTTATGGGCGGGACTTGAATGGGCGCAACTTTAGCCCATTCCCCCTCATCTTATCACCTGCTGTGTGGGAGAAGAGACCAATCCCCACCTCGCTGCAGCCTCCTTTAAGGTACCTGTAGAGAGAGATAAGGTCGCCCCTGAGCCTCCTCTTCTCCAGGCTAAACAACCCCAGCT
>VXAA01002548.1:169648-189538 GCA_013399115.1 Anseranas semipalmata | reverse complement strand
GGGGTTGTTGTGCCCCAAGTGCAGGACCTGGCACTTGGCCTTGTTGAACGTCATACAGTTGGCCTTGGCCCACCAGTCCAGCCTATCCAGATCCTCCTGCAGAGCCTTCCTACCCTTGAGCAGATCAGCACGTGCACCTAACTTGGCGTCATCTGCAAACTTACTGAGGTAAGTAATGCATATCCGTTGCATCCAGAACAAACCACCATGCTTTTTTAAAAAATAAAAATTGAAAGCAACTGCATGTAATATCTCAGTTGATGGACAGTGTTAGACGCATGTTACTACAGAATTATATATTTTGCTCACAGGTCAGGTGCACACAAGCGTTATTGAAAATGTAGCCCTCTGGGGGAACAACTGTACCATTTCATAGTGGTAATTCCAGTAACAGTTCCTATTTCATCACCTGTAGGCCACTCCATTCTGAGGAACGTGCAAGAAAACTGCAATTAGTTATCCCTCCCCTGGGAATGCCAGTTTCTAACCTATCTCTAGATTTTAAATTAACATGGTCTTCTCAGACCTCAGCTAATATGAATAACTATTTAGGAAAACAGTCAAAAAGGGTAACTTTACAAAAAAAGGGTAATTTTCTAAACATACTGCTTACATTCTGCGGTCAGCCTCAGCCATTTAGGTCTCCTCCATGCACAGCCATACACTGAAGGAGTTTGGCACACTAACCGTATAATGCAATCTGGAAAGAGGAACTGGGAATCAGAAACACACTTTTCATCCTGAAGTGCAGCTTTGTATCACTCCCACTGTAGCTAGTAGCAAAGTTGCCACTGAATTCAAAAGAACAGGAGTTGCGACTATTTAGAGTGGTATTATGAGCACCAGGAACTGGAAAATAAAGAAGGACGAAGCTCACTGAGGCCTCAGAGGTGACCTTCTCAAATGGGATTTCCTGTAGTCTTTCTCTGTTTTTGTTTAATAACTTCTTTGGGTGTGCTTTGTAAGGCCCACAGAAATACACATTTATTGGCCTCTCCCCTGACTGCAGGTGGTTCCCAAATTCTCTGAGCTTTCCTGTTTTTATACACTAAGAATGAAAGAATACAACTTTTGGTTTAAATGTTCCTGCTTCAGGAGTATGCTGTTTCAGGAATGCCTGTGTACATTTTGTGGTTTAATGATTAAATGAACCTTTGCTGACAAAAGTTTAATGGAAGTGTAACAATTCCTTGTATTTACAGATCATCCTTTGTCAAACGACTCAAAGCACTTTATGAATATTCATTACATAAGCCTTTCAATTGTATTTTGAAGGAGGTATCAGGTCTATTTTTCAGAAAGGGAAACTGCAGCACAATAAAAAAATTTGAGAACTTTCCAGGTAATATATTCAAAACTATAAACAAATTCTCTAATTCCTAAATCCTCTGTTTAATTACCAGCCCATTGTTCACTGACACATCAAACAGTTACGCTTCTGTGTCACCTGTTCTTAGAAAGGTTGCACTGGAGTAATTCAACCAAGTAGCACTGAAGCAGTATAATGTCCCCTCCTTAACCTTTCCCTTCTGCCTGTCTGCCACCGATTCATACATAATTTACCAATGTCTCTTTCTGCCTTTTGGCCTCGTGCTTGACAAGTTGGTGTAACCCATGATTTTTAGCAGAAAGACTGACAAGAAACAATAGGAATGATCAAATATGCTCACCCACATTTAATTAGCCTTCAACATGACTGCTTCGTGTGAGAGTGAGGAAGGTTCATAAAACAGAACTAAAGCATCAAAATAATCTGCATTCTTATTTCACTGCTGCCAGTGACCTGAAGGCCAGGGGCAGTGATGAACAGCCCTGAACTTAAGGGTCATAACAGAATCTCAGAAGTGAGAAATGAGTAGACTATAAGTAGTCCATTATTCTGAAAGACCAAGTCATATCATTTCCCCAGCTCATTGATTTTGTGCAGCTTTGTATCTCATAGCCTCAAATAACTTGACTTACCCCACACTTCTGAAGAGCTATTCATATTTACAGATGGGGAAACTAGGGCTAGGGAAAAGACAGCTGAGACATGCCCAGACAAACATATTGCAAAACAGTGGCAAGATAGGTCAGCTCAGGAAGACGTGTTTGCAATCCTTGCTCAGACTTGCTGAACTTCAGTGAATTCCTCAAACACAAAAGGAGCAGAACTTAGATACTACACTATGTCCTTGAAATAAACAAACAAAAAGTGAGACTTGTTGGTGAAATCTCCAGCTCCTGATGAGTACATGCCCTATTTCTAGACTGGCCTAGAGGATAGATCAAGGCCAAATAACATTTCTGCATTAGGGCTCATTTAGTTTACCATGTATTCTAGTAGCTTGCAAGTCTTCCACTAATCACTTTTCCACATTCGAAATAGACTTCCAGAATGATTTAGATGGAGATTTGCCTGATGTCTGCAGCCATAAGACCCACCGTTTAGAAAAACCTTGGATAATTTTCAAACCACTTCTCTTCCTCCCCCTTCAATTAGTCTTAATTTACCAGTGTCTTTCTTCCCTGTACTCCCACTCTTTTTGTTCCCCCACAACTACTCTGGTGTTGATTAGGTGGTGATGATGGAGAGAGTGCGTCTCCGCATTTCAGCAAGACAATTTCGCTTCAGGTAACAAAAAGACATTTGTTAATTTCTCTCTTGAGTGGATTTTGGAGACTTTCCAAGGCTCAAACAAAGAAAGTCTCATTAACTACTTCTACAGCATACAACTGTTACAAAGCTTCAGCTTAGAGTTCAGGGTATTTTTTATTATCCAAATTAGGCAATTCTTCCATCAGCTTGGCACGATCTGCCAGCAAGAACTCCTGAGCACGTTCTTACTGCGCCCCTCTTGTTCCAAGGCTTGATGTCATAGCTGGCATCCTCTCCTTCTCTTCAGTGCCTGCCAGCAACCACAACGGTGCGCACATGGTCCCCTTCCCCCACCGTGGTTGCCCACCTGCCGCAGGACATGGCTGCCGCAGGACATGGCTGCCGCAGGACATGGCTGCCGCAGGACACGGCAGCAGGCACGAACACACCGCGACCAGCCCTGGCAACACAGGGCGCATGTGGGCACTGCTGCCCAGGAAGGGACTGCTGTTGTCAGAGCGAGGCAGAAGCGAGTAACCAAAACAGCTGCTCCCTGAAGCTTCCTCCAGGCCACATTTACTTCCACACATGCGCCCAGGATGCCGAATTTCGGGGAGTCATAGCACGGGCTCTGGCAGTGCTGCCGGGACATACGTCACTGACATCCGTTCTATATTTGCCTGTCCTCAGCTCACTGAAGTCACCCAGCTGACTTCCTGACTGCGATGCATGCTTCCTACTGGCTTCGGTTGGATCGGAGTCATGCCCCTGCTGAGCTGTATTATGGTGGCAGCCTTGGGAAGAGCAGTGACAGAACAGGTTTTACCTGAGATCGGAAAGTCTCGTGTATGATGTGTAAGGATGAGTACGCTGAGAGCTTAAGCTCTGTATTCATCTGTGAGGACTGGCGCATTGTTCAAGTGATGCGCTACAACAGCCAGCCTACAAAAATCTTACATTTAAATGAATAAGAAACATATCTATTTAAATTATCACTGCCACCCAAGGATATCCCTTAGCAAGGGTAAATGCATCATTAGTGCTAGTTTCCAGATAGGGTAATGGATGCACCATGAACATGGGAGCCAACTCACCGCCTGCACAAGGAAAGGTTATTGTGTCACTAGCCTGGACAGATACAACTTCTGTAGCCTTAACTGAACCATTAGAAACTATCTCGGAAGGGAGAAAGTGATCTAAATTGGATTCTGTAAGGGATAACAGAAATCATTTTACCTGCATATATAAACTTCTTTCATAGCAACATTAGATACATTTGTTTTTAATTGATTGATTGATGTGGCTCCCCCCCCCTCCCCCAAACTCTAGGCTTTCAAAGAGAAGTAGGACATAAGAACTTTTACTTTATCTCTTACTTCTTCACAACTGGACACCTTTCTCTCTTCCCTTCCTCCCTTGCCTTTTTGTTAGTGTGCATCAGCAATGTTAAATCTATCAGTTTCCCCGTATACTTTATGCAGTTCATGTGCCTGGTTTGCCTAGGGTTGTTTCCACTGTAGAACAGCAAATTCTCAGCTTGTTAAAGAGGTCCTCGGTAGTGCTGCAGAGAGGGAAGACTACTAACAGAGACACACAACAGGTGAGTCCCAGGAAGATGGTTCCATGACATACAGTCTTTTTGCTAATAATTTGGCTTTTGATTTACATTGAGACAGGCAGAATGTATTGTGTCTTTTTGCTTTCTGCAGCAAAGTCCTACTTGAGGAGTCAACTGAGGACCTTTTGAAACTCTTCATATATCTTCCATATTTGACGATCGTGATTCTAAACTGTTGATACCATGCCTGCTCATCTTTGTTTACAAACATGACTGTCCTAAATTACCTATTTTCTCTTATTATGCTCTTGTTCTATGGCTAGAAAGAAAACCAAAATATTACAGAAGGAAACATTCCCAAAAGGGAGGCAAGTCTGAATTTTTCTTTTCTGCTCTCCAAACTAGAAGCACACAGAAATCCCTTAGATGCACCTGCCAGAGATGCGAGCAACACTGAAATATTCCCTAAGCATCAGAGAGGAATCAAAGTAAAGCGTTGAATCTCAGCCCCTGACCAATATCAAATACAGCGCATGTTGTTGTAATCACATTTCTGCTCTACTGCTTTTCTGTTTCCACATAGTAACTTCTATTAACATTTTCTAAACACCATTTTTTCCTTTTCAGATTCTACCACTGTATTCTTTAGCAGCTTCACTAACTGCCTTAAAGGAGATGCACCCTTTCAACTGCAGCACTATGTGCACGAGGACTGAAAGTTCAGATACCTCTCACATACACTAGCTTGTAGACAGATGCCACACGTGGCCTTCACCTGCAGAAGGAACCAAAACAAACAACTGTTTTCCCTCAGCTTTACTCTCAAAAATGGCTCAATTATTTTGACTGGACTCTTTCAAAAATAATTCATCATTGAAAATTCTCCCCCTAATGCTAAAAAACACTGAAAACAAGACCTTAAAATGTTAGCTTATCACTTCACCTAGAACTGGTACACTCCTTCCTCCACCCTTGATACACCTCAAACACAGATAAACCAAAGGATATTTATTTACTTATGAAGATGTTGCCTTTACATTCTCATCAGCTTTAACAACACATATGAACCATGTGTTTTTGACCTTGGTGGTCCTGTCCTTTGGTCCTCAGACCTTCCTCAGACCAAACATGTCTCTTTCAAGGTTAGCAGCAATTGTATTTGCCAAAATATAAGCGATTCCTTTAAGATTATTACAGTTGTGCAATAACTGTTTCTTGAGTACAATCTCTTGCTGTTCCTAAGAGTTCACAGCAATTCTGAGTTAAGAAATCAGCACAGCAAAAGGTTTCAGGAAACTAACATTGGAAGAACACTGACTACACTTAAAGTGATAGAACATACAAAGAAATTCAAGTTACCTTTTTCAGGATGAAAGCAAGCTTTCAACCTACGGAGAACTAGAGGCAAACAGCAGGCTTTACAGCAGAGATGCACCTGTATCTCTCACAGGCAGTTCAGCATTCTACAGTAGCAGCAAAATGACAAGTGTAAAAGAATTATCAAAGACCACATTTTACCCAGTAACTGCATCTTACACTTTCAGTAGAATTTTAACCATAAACAAATTGACTACTTTCTCTGTTCCTCTGAACAGGAACGAACAAAGACTTAGTCTCCCAGAGGAATAATTTGGATACACAAAAACTGATGTAAGCCATTTATCACCAGTCTGATGGCCTTTCCTAATGAGTGTACTCCAGGTACTGAAAAATAACATAACGTAACGCATATTTTGCTACCTTGGTAAAAATACCTCTGGCGTCTTCTTACCTTAACTATAGGATACAGAACAATGGAGGTTAAACCATGTAGAATCTTCTCTAGAGTGAAGCAGATTTATTCATACAAGATCCTCCAGCAAAAAATATTTTATTGGAATTAAATTGCTGAAGAGAACAAAATATTAGATGCCTATGAGGAAAATTATTGAAATTTCTAGCCTCTGGGTTACCAATTGCAATTCTGTCTATATAAAGAGATGCTGAAGAAAGTGACTGCTATCTATCAGATGTTCAGTGGACTGCATGAAATCAGTAGGTGGATTTTAGTTCAGTTGCCAGTGGGCAGATATGTCCATCTTACAGAATCAGTGAAGTGTGCAATAATCACTTTCCCTCGGTTTTGACACTTTCAACAAAAAAAATCCAACACTGACTGTCTCATAGACCACCAAAAAGCAACCCAATCAGGTACAGAAAGTGGGGGATACAAGAACTTTCCATAGATCATTCCTATGATAACTGCTAATCAAATGACAAGGGATTATCACTGTTCTTTACACAACTGTCACTGTCACTAAATTCAGCTAATATACTAAACAAAAATATAAAATCAAAAAGACATGAAATGTTAAAAAAAAACACAAAAAAACTCCACAAACTTTTCAATTAATTTTGTCTATTAAAAAAATGGCATTTGATAATGATCTATGAACATGGAAAACTACCAATTAACTCTTAGTAATTATTTTTCATAATAAATATATAAAAATATAGGAACACAGGAATGTATATATTTCATATATAAAATATATAAATAAATAAAAATCATGGGATTTGATTTATGCTATTATTTTGCCTATTACTGCATCAATTATTTGTGCATAAGTTTAGTTGGGAATTGCACATTCACATCCACAGCAGCTTGAAGAATTCGATTCCTGCTGTAATACCCCACTTCCTGGCTGCACTGAGTGATGAAGCTGTCCAGCCATTCTGCACTGCCGAAACAGTGATTCAGTAAGGAGGTGAAGGCATCAGATTTGATTTGTTAGCTTGTAGCATGATTTCTAGAACTCATGAATCCTTCTCATTAAATAACCATCCATCATGTTGGAAATGATTAAGTTCTGAAGAATTAAATCAGCATTGAATCTGCACTGCTATTAGTACAGTTAATTTTCTGTTTGATGGCTGATATGCCAGGTGTCCATTGTTCAGTGTAACTTAAAAAGTGAAAAAAATAATTGCATGCACATGCTCTTCTTATTTCAGTAATACGCTGGATTCAATTTTGTTTTAAAGAGTGGGTGAGAGCAGTGGGAATTATAATAGTATTGACCTTCCCCTCTGAGGAGGATGCTAATGCTGCAAAACAATCGATATACTAAGAAGACAACCTAAAAAAATTAAGCCACATTTTTCTCTTTCCTCCTCTAAGATTTTTATACTGATGATGTGCCAGGAAACTCATATTACATTAAACCAATAACCCCTTCTATACAAAATGAGTGCTACCTTAGCAGCTGATGATCCGTAGGAGTCGAGAGAGCCCTCTTGAGAAGGGGTTAAAGAGAGACAGGTTGGGGAATGAAGACTTTCACTTATTTCACGAGGACAAGAAATAAAGTTCCCCAAACAACAGTTATCCATCACAAACAACAAACAAATCACACAGCAAGTCTCTCTGTCTTCCATTGCAAACACAGCTAAAAAACGATGGGCTACTTTGAAAACAGGAAAAAAACCCCACACCTGCCTGTCAGCTGAGCATTCTGCTGTCATTGCCAGGTCTTGTGAGCAGTACATGAGGTTTATCCTCTAGTTTTGTAGGCGATAGGGTCTCTGCTTGGCGTAGAGTCAGAGCCAAATTTTTTATAGCCAGGATTTAGGAAGTCAGCTTTTGCACAAGAACAGAAGATGGTTACTATATTGTGGACTCTTCATATAAGAAAAATATTGGAGAAGCAGGACTTCTTGTTCATGCTTCAGTGTTGGGCACAGAGATGAGCCATCCATAAAAATAAGGCATCACGTTTGCTGTAAGTACCGTGAATAGTGATCACAGGATACTCTGCAAAGGCCTGACCTCTCTTCTACTTTGCCTTCGGGAAATTTTGGTGATGTTACAGTTTTGTCTGCCTCGCACAGCTAGGTAAGGTGATATAAATTTGCTGCTTTTAGGAGACTATTTCAAACAGTTATACCACTGTTAAAAGATCAACACAATTAGTGAAGCCAAATGGGCACTATCATTCAAATGAGAAAAGAATTGATACCAGTCAGAAGACGAGAGAAGCAACATGCAACAAGTAGCCAGTTTCCCCCAGACTGCAGCTCTCCTGTAGTACCTAACCTCAGGAGCACTTGTCTTATGTCCACCTACAGAGTGTAAAATAAGCCAAAGTACAGATTGGACAGAGGTGTGAAAAAAAGATAGCTGAGGAAGGGGTCACATCACCTTAATAGCAACAGCCTCCCTCGTTACGAGAACTTAAAAGCCAGGTATCTGACCTACGGATGAGCATTGCCCACTGAGAGACATCCTTGTCATCTTGGCAGCAAGTGTCAGAAAGTTAAGCAAATGCAACCTGTCTGTGCAATGGGACTACCAACAATAGGCAGAAGGACATCTTACACAGGCCTATTACCATTCCTGGAATTTATAGATACAGTTGTTAAAAAATAAATATAAAAATAAATAAAAAGGACAAGAATATTTTTAGAAGAAAATTGTAGGGGCAAGTTGATGGGACAGCAAACATTACTGTTTGCCATAACACCCAGTTTTGGTAGGAGTGTTTTTATCATGATAATCCTTTATTAATTCAATATTTAACCATTCAGAATTTACGAGCTGTGTGAATCTTTGTGTACTTAACCACACAATTGGTTCAGCTACTCCTTCCTCCTTCTATTGGTTTAATTTGTCAGATTTGGCATTGGCAAGTTGTCAGGGCTAGGGACTAAGTTTTACTGTGTTTTAGTTAGATACCTGACATAATCTGGCTTCACTACTCGAGTGAGTCTTACAGGCACACAGTACCAGTAACAGAAGACTGGGAGAAACATTGTTATCTGAAAATCTTAGTTTATAGAAAGGGATCATAAAAGACCATATAGAAGAGGGCTTAGGAGAACAGATTCCTTGAATTATTATTATTATTATTATTTTCATTTACTGGGACTAACTAGAAAAACAGCCTAAACAATCATATACATATAGTAGCTGACCCCCTGAGCTATTTTACAAGCCAAACCCAAATTAATTATCTTTCCTAAAAACAAGAATAGCCTTATAGCCAATATACCAACTTAACTATGTTAATGGAACCACTTCTTTTGAAAACCAGTCTGGCATCCCCACACCAACTATTCAATAGCATTTACTTGCTTTTTATTACAGCCTTCTGCCATGCCATTGTGTTATTTGACTGTACAGTTTTAGGCAGCCTGTTTTTACCATCAGGGACTCATTAAGAGTGAGCAATTTGGTGCTTAATGAGTTGTTAACCCTGAGTAAATATATTAAAATAATAGAGTGATAAATTCAAATTGAATTGCATTGGGCTTTTTTTGTTGTTGTTGTTCAATAATGTCTTCTGTAGCAAAAGAAAGAAGCATTTAAAAGGCAATTTTTGATAAAATGTATTCCAGATTGCTCACACTTAACTTTTAACATATCATCCATCTTTCCTCTGTATGGTTCTCACCCTTTCATTTCCTGGGATTTCCTTTTGGTTTATATAGTTTCTTCAGCCATGGTATTGGCCCTCTGGTACGGAAGAAGGGAGATATTTGGGCCTAGTTTCAAACACAGCTTTTAAATATTTGGATAATAATCTTCCCTGTGTTGCAGTTTCACTCCATTCATACCAAAATACAGTCTATTCATATTTAGAAAGGATCTACTCCTGTTTCTCTCAGGATGTGGATTTATAAGCAAAGCCACGTGAAATAAAAATATCTACACCCAGAGAGCATTCTCCCTTGAACTTGTCTGGTCCTAAAGACTGCTCGGTCTCAAACACTCCTATGCCACTCCCATTTAATTTATCCCTTAACAAGAGGAAATTACCATGCTCTAGCTTGTTCAGATAGCTTGTTCTCCAGCTTGGTCAACAGAAGAACAAAACCAATATTTGCTGGACATCTGCAAGTCTTAGTCCACTGGGTGAATCATTTAAGTGTCTGAAGCTTTAAAAGGAGCTGTTGGTAAACAGTTCTTATTTCTGTCTTCTATAAAGCTCCTATGGCCAACTCAAAATTACCTGTGAGCAATCAGGTACTACTGTTGTATAACATCAACTTTCTTCAGACACTGCAGGCATAGAAGCTTGAAAGGTAGCAGACTTCAAAGTGACATTGTTCTAGTTATCACCTTACTTTTTGCTCCCCACTACACTGTTCTACTGAGTTATGTTGCTCCTCTCTTGGGAAGTACAACCACGTCCCAGAAGCTTTTTTTGTTTTACTCAGTAGAACTGTCCATGCTTGACAATGTACAGTGCATGCATTACAGGCTTGGGGGGAGGAGGCGAGAAAATAAGAACTTGTGCCTAAACTGCAGAAATAATTTGTGTTGTGGTCTCTGAGAGCTGAATCATATGCAATGCTGCTATGATGCAATTCTACCTGAAACGAGGATTTATACTTTAAACATTTTTCATGAACCACAGTTCAGCTCCTCATCATTTCGGGCTCTGTCATATATCACACTATGAAGAAAGTTAAATAGAATAAGAGTTGCTTAGAACAACAATGGAACACAATACAAATACTCAGAATCATGTTCCCTTGTACAGAAATGTCATTCAAATCTCCAAGGCATAATTCCTAGCAGCAGACTTGTGGTAGGTGATGAGACATTTATTTGTCATATGTAACAAATTATCTACTTTTAAAATTTTCACTGTAGTGAGAAAGACTCCATAAAATGGAAGTTTCACATAGAACTGTAGACAAATTTAATTTGTAAAGGACTCTGGATGTTTCTAACCCAGCTCAAAGCAGCGAATGTTGCTCAGGCCTTTGTCCAATTGAGTTTAAGATCTGGAAAGAGCAGGTTCCACAGACTCTATAAGCAGCCAAGAAGCTTGTGATTCAGCCAGGTTTTCACACACTGAATAGGTGAAAATACAGGTCTTTCCCTCCATGAGCCAAATTCACAAGCAGAAATATCTGGTGCAGCTCTCCTGAAGAGTAATAAAGTCTGCTAAACACTACAGTATTTTTTTCTATAATGTATCTACTCAACTTACTGACAAAACTGGTACTGAAATCATTAAGTCAGAGAAAATACAACTCCAAGACACTGAGCTAGACTTTACTCTCCTTGCATATTGGACAAGTTCTGAATATGATGTCAGTTGGGCCAAATGCTGAAATCCCAACCCCACATGAATCCTCACTATTGTTACTGGGATCATTAGCTGAATGGACCTTGAGTGCTTAAAGGAAATAAATGCTGTTAAAGCAAGTTGTAAGAAAACGTTAAAGATGACAGGCTGAAATGTGAAATCAAGCCTTCCAAGCAAACTGAAGGTTAAATAATTGTTTTTATTTCTTAAATCTTTGTTAGCCTTTCAAATTTCCAGAAGTTGTTACTGATTTGGAACCTCAGAGGCTTCTTATTTATACAAAGTTCTGGCATTTGCACCTAACAAGTTCTAAGATCATATACCTTTCTAAATAAGAAAAAGCAGAGGAAGCACATATGCATACAAGTCTTGAGGGGAAGAGCTCAAGTAAGATTTGCAATGTTTTTTTTCCCCCCATGTTTTACTTGACAGATGTCACATGAGAAAGACAAAAAACTGCCATTAAACACAACCTAAAAGATGCTCTCTCAGAGTCAGAAGAATTGGTTTTCAATTTAGCAGCTGCATGTTGCTCAAAAATAATTTCCACAAAATGAGTAACATTTTACGAGTAAATGAAGAGGTTCCCTTCTGGGTCTCTTGTGAACCATGGGTTGATCTCAGTTAAGTGTTATACTTCCCTTACGTAAAAGCAGCAAAGGAATTCTGGGACGAGTACAGAAAGAAAAAAAAAAAGAGAAGACTGCTGTAAATTTTATGGGTGGAATTATTCACAATTTCTTAAAGAAAACACTTTGATATTGTATATTTAATTTGAGGATGTGGCTTTGATTGCGCATATGTATTTAATATTAGTTGAGAGAACTCAAAGCAGTTCTTGTAAACTGCTTGTTTTAGTCTTGTAACAGTCTTGTAATAATACTATTTCTTGTAATAATACTATTTCTTGAATAGAATGCAGCAATTGTTGAGTTCAGGAAAAAAAAAAAAAGCAAATATCATGTAAGTTATCCTGCAGAATTAAGGGAAGGACACACTGTGTACCCACTCCAGAATTCGATGCAATACAAGCCTAACATCACTGCGCCTGGAAAGAATTTTGAGTGATCTGAACAAATGCAGAAGACCCGAGACTACTGTTTTACTACTGTACAGAGTTGAACTGGGAGCTATTGCTTCAGCTTATTAAAGAACTGCTGCTAGGGAATTCAGTTATTTACACTTAGAGCTTCAACCGTTTGTAATTTTAAAGTTCCTTACAGACTGTTTAGCAAATAAAAAAAAAGATTTGCCATCTTAATTGTGGCTTCTCTTTGCAAAAGCAGAACTTCGAGGACACTCAGACATGCCAGCTGATTGACACATATTTCTCTAGAGTGGAAAATGGAGAAAAAAAAAAGAGTTCCTTCACTGCTATGGCAAATAATCAAATACAGTTACAAGAAGCAAGTGCAGTATCACATGCTAAACCAACTGTTCTGACCTATGTATTGTTCTCCCAGAATCAAACTCATTTATGAGAGCAGATGAGTAAGTGAACAAGTGAGGGAATGACCCACTGTGGCAGATCCTTGCAGTGAAGACAACAAAAATGCATTTCATTCTTCCTAAATGGTGTGCTAAACATGCAATCAATGAAAGGCAATCTCTTCAAACTGGGCTGGGTTGGCGTAGGCTGTATAACAGAATTGGCTGACCTAGTCTCATCTGATGCAATGCAATGAGAGGCTAATGCTGACCCAGAGACAAAACAGACAAATGAGCACAGAAAGTGTGCACTTTATTCCAGAAAACACTCATCTTTCCACTTTTGTGATCACTTAGGGAAGCCTGCTAATCTTATGAGAGGTTAAGGCCCATTCTAGATTTTTCTTATGAACCGGAAGGCCTTTATGCCAACTTTACATATTAGAACTAACAAACAAGAAAGTCTGAAGTCAATTTTTAGCATTATCATTTAACTCTGAAGACTTTGCTTACCTACTTCTTGTGAAGTCATTCTTTTTGTTGAAAAAAAAAAAAAGGAATTAGCCTATTTTAGCAAGGAGAAGTCTATGCTCTGTCATAACAACAAAGTCTCTCTACCTTTTCCTTTCTGCTCTATAAAGGGAGGTAACAATGTTTTGATGTGTAACACTAGGCAAGCTATAGACTGGTAAAATAACAGTTTTCATGGGATAAAGACCACGCATCTACTATCGATTTATTAAATGGATTTAGGCCAGTACTACCTCATCAGTTTTTAACAATGTTCCTCACAGAAAATCTGGGAGAGCAGAGAGAAAGAGAGAGAGATGTTTACATCTTATACAACACACTAAATCAAATGACAAGAAAACCAGAAAAGAGGTAACTCATGACAGCAGCAAGTTTTACTTAAAATTTTACTTGTATTTTCCTTGTGAACAATCAGGTATGAAAAGTATTATAGGCATTTATTTCATCTACCTCCCTCCCAGTGCAAGATTGTCTAACTGCTTTTAGCACCTTAGCTTCTCCATTACTAAAACAAGATATCTGTTCCTCAGGGAAGATATGATGCTTATGAAGTACTTTGTTTATGAAGCACTTGATAGTCCTCAGGTGAAAGAGATAATAAAAATCTAGAACATTTTAATTATTTAGTGCATTTCCTAATGCTTTGTCCTATTTTGTTTTATAGTACTCATATCATCAGCAATACACAGGGAAGTGGCAAAAATCCCAAATCTATAGCACAAACACAAGGGAAACCACTGTAGCATTTAGGCTTTTACATTCCCCAATTTGTTGAATCTCAATAGCAGTGAGTTTCTCCTCTTTAACAGTATCTGTATTTTCCTTTTCTTTAATTGCAATACTTTCCTTCCTTTTACAACCTTTTGACCACACCCTACCAATTCTTTTCTCTTAGTGGTTACACTCAAAACAGGTTTCAAGAGAGAGGACTGGATGAATTCATACCTTTAGTGGAGTTTTAATTTTAGAGACTGCAAGCAGGGATATTGTAGTTATTTCTTTTAGGATTTCAAAGATGCAGGTAGTTTTGGTTTTGTCTAAAATTTGATCCGAGTTCGCTTTTGCAAACTAAGGAATTAGAATGATAAGGAACTAATTTCTGAGTAGCCAGCCTTCCCTAACAAGCCTGCTTCTCCTGTAACACTGCTGGTATTGTGCCACAGCAGACAAAGGAAAATTAAATGCCTAAAAACTCATAGTACAAGTAGACAGTAACTATGTAATGACAGTAAACAGTATTTGGACATCCATCAGTTTTTCCAGGGTATTGACTGCATCTTTATGATACCTTCACAGACTTGTGGCTGACATTACTTACAGTACACAGCACTACAATGCTGTATCCTGCTTAATCCTTTCATCTCTCAACCCTCATCACTAAGAGAGCAGCTGTCTCTCTACAAACACGAACAGTCAGTATAATAGTTTCACAAGAGCTATGCCACGCACACTCACAGCCGTCACCAGAATGGTTTATGGGCAAAGTGAAGTTCAAGGGAGAGCAAGTGCAGGGAAGTCAACAATTTGAGATTGATGTTGAGGTGGAGAAGCCATGCTGTCATACTGGTTTCACTAAGTACTGTATTCTCTTCCAAAACAATTTTCACCTACCTCTTTTGCTTTTTAAAAGCATCCAGAGATGGGGCATCCACAACTTCTCTGGGCAGCCTGTTCCTGTGCCTCACCACCCTCATAGGAATAAGAATTTCTTCCTAATGTCTAATCTAAATCCACCCTCTTTCAGTTTAAAGCCATTACCCCTTGTCCTATCACTACATGCCTTTGTAAAAGATCTCTCTCCATCTTTATCATAAGCCTTCTTCAGGTGCTAGAAGGTTGCAATAACGTCTCCCCAGAGCCTTCTCTTCTCCAGGCTAACAAACCCAGCTCTCTCAGACTTCCTTCATATGAGAGGTGCTCCAGCCCTCTGATCATCCTTGTGGCCCTCCTCTGGACCCGCTCCAGTAGGCCCATGTCCTTCTTATGGCAGGGGCTCCAGAGCTGAACATAGTACTCCAGGTGGGGTCTCATGAGAGTGGAGTAGAAGGGGAGAATCACTTCCCTCGGCCTGCTAGCCACACTTCTTTTGATGCAGCCCAGGATATGGTTGGCTTTCTGGGCTGCAAGTGCACACTGCCAGCTCACATCCAATTTTTCATCCAGCAGTAGCCCCAAATCTTTCTCTGCATGGCTGCTCTCAATCCATTAATCACCCGGTCTGTATTCATGCTTGGAATTGCCCCAATCCAGGTGTAGCACCTAGCACTTGGCCCTGTTGAACTCAATGAGGTTCCTGTGGGCCCAATTCTCAAGCCTGTCCAGGTCGCTCTGGATGGCATCCCTTCCTTCCTACTTTATCATTCCTACCTCAGTTTTGACAAACTGCTTCTGTTGTTTCAAACCTTCCTGCTACTCCCAAGGTGTGAAGCCCATTACATGCTCTGATGCTATTGATGCTCACAGTCTCCCTAGCTTAGGAAAGTGCAAGAAAATTCTCTCTGCAATTCATAAGCATAGAAAATGTCATATCAGAAAAGGAAAAAATTGGGCCTGAACACTCCTCTGATCTCATTTGCCCTCTCACACAGATGCACAGCACAGAGACCACTACATGTTCTGCTCCCTGAACAGGTCATGCCAATGCAGCTGTTGTTGTTGGGTACATATTGACACACTTATTTCTCAGAGATCTAAGCACATGGTTTATAACAGACAAGAGTGGATTAGACAAAATACAGCTTCTTCCACTTGTTCCCTCTCCCACTCTCCCACAAACAATAAAGCAAAAATTATCTTCCTTCAAGCCAATAAGAAAGAAACAAGAAGCAGAATCACTAAACCAAACCCTCCTCTGAGTAAATCATCTATAAAGAATCAGTGTAGAGATGCTCTCATCTAATGGTACAGCAAAGAGGCTGTTTATTTGTACAACTCCTCTTATTTTTAATACCTTTATTAGCAAGAAGAGCATGTAGAAATAGTTATTCTGAAAGCATAGCTATATAGGGTAATGCAGTGCACTGCCAACGAGATGACATTGGAGAACCTCAGGTCAGGGATATAGGATGGGGCCAGGTGAGTTCTGCAGATGAGATGATCTTGCCTTTAAATTGTGCACAGGAGGGGTGCAAATAAAGCAGAGTCACAAATGAGCTTAGTTATCTAGAAATAAAGTTTGTTCATGCAATCAACTAAAAGTCATAATTTTTGATAAGAACAATAGAGAAATGTTCAATACCTTTGAAAATCAGCCATCTTCTGCATAAAATGGGAATAACACTGATCTATCAAACACAAAGCTGTAAGGTTTAGTTCATAAATGATTACAAATCTTTTTCAAGCCATTAGATCAAAAATGCTTGATATCTATAAATACTTAGATCTGACCTATTACCTATATGCCACAGCATACTAACCAACGCAGCACAGTAACATAGGTCAAAATAAGCTGTTTCTTTGTAGATCAACTAGGATCTAAAATGCTTCTACCCCAAATTATTTCAGCTCTTTGACAATTCATATATTGATCTTCTCTGATTACTTTACGTCCAGGGATATCCTAAGACAATTTGTTATGACTTATGTCCTGATCAAAAGATGGATGTGTGGTGAAGTTATAGATAGGAAAAGATTTTCTGCTTCATTTTTTTTTTTTTTTTTGGTGGTGGCATTGAGCCCCTGCCTCGCTATCATCTTGGAGAATACTGACTGTGCAAAGGAAGGAAATCCAAATAAAGGAAGAGTTTGTTTCTCATACCATACCACTGAGGACCTCAGTGGATTGTGAGAAGTAACTACTCTAGTCAGACTGGCCAGGGATCCCATGGTCCCAACAACACCTACAGATTGGGATATAAATGGGCTGCCTACATAGAAATGAATATACTTCTTCCAAGTATTTTCATAGCTTTTGTCAGTTAGCTGTTTTCATATCTACACATTGTCTCTCCGTGTCAGGAAGTCCACATACATTACTTTGCAGCATATGTTTATCTCTTTATGGCTGCCTATTTTTCTCTGTATGTCTTCCCATTTGTGAGAAATCAGATTATATATCTACAGCAGCCATACACGTACTATCTTTCCCCATGTAACCACTGCTTATGAGCTTCTAAATTTACTGGTTTGAATAACTTCATAGGAGGCCTTTAGGAAAGTGAGTTTTTAAAGTAACTACCTTTCTCTTTCCTTCCCTTTCCCCTTTCAGTCCAGATCAAAAGGTATGAGTAGTGGCAGAGTATGACAAGTCTTCTTCCAGCATTCCCAAACTGAAGCAATCCTACATGCCTTTGCTCCTTCCTTTACAACTGTCCAGAAAATAAAAAAATAAAAATAATAATTAAAAAAAAAAACTGTTTTTGCACAATTTCCTGCTATGTAGGTTTCTTCCCCCTCCTCTTTCTTTCCTTTCTGGGAAGAAAGGCAAGTCTCTGCTGGGGGCGGGGGCAGGGTGGGGAGCAGCCTTGTTGGTTCCCAGCAGACAGCTTATTGTGTGTGAATCACATCTTTCTATTTGGATTGAGAGTGTGATTAACTGACAATATTTGTTAGTGATTGCAAATGGGAAGTCAGTCTTCCCATTTTTAATAGTCAAGAAGAGGTAGGATTTTTTTTTTTTCCACAGGCATATTTATTCAAACCTTTATGCAGCTGGAAATATCTGCTAGAGATGAGACTCAGAGCTGCTTATGTGGGCAGAAAAGATCAAGGATATTAAAAGCTTTCCTACATGATGGAAAGAGACCTGCAAAGTCTGAAAAAGTGGGGAGAGAGGATCAGAACCCATCATCTCCCTTCTCTCAGCCCTTCTTTTCCTATCTCTTCAGGAACACTCTCTCTCACTACTTTCAATCCATTGCCCTATACTGAAATGTACTGTCTCCATGCATTGTTTATCTACCAGCACAATTGGCTTTAGAGGTGACCAAACTGTAAAGACATGCAACATGACTCATGTCAAAGTGCTCTTTCAGAATCCACCAGGATGACAGGATCCTATACATAATGCTGTTAGAAGAGTATCGGTAGCGTGTTTGTCAGCCTAACATCACCTCAGAATCTGGACTTGGCTGCAGCACTTATGCTGATCAGGTACAACTTGGTTTCTATGCAAGGCAGTGGAGTCCCACCGGGGTCCTAGGGGCCCAAATTCCCTACAGTGAAGGCACAACAGTGTTCAACAGAAATACCACAGCGGAAACAGCATGTCAGTGGACCACCTGGACAGAAGAGAGCATTCAGCCTGGTGAGGAAGTGACAAAGGATGACAAGTCAGGGGGTGCCTACTGCAAGCTTCCAGGCCAACCTGGTTAGCCTGACTTACCCTAACCTACATGCCCATCCAAAATGCAACAAGAGCAGATAAAAGACTGACATTTCTTTATAATCTGCTTCAAAAAGTGATGTCACTCCGATCCCATGGTGCAAGATATAGGGTTAATTCCTACAAAAATAATTTCCACTTCCCCTGCACATGCTGTGACACAGAGCACGTAAGGTGCCTTACTGAGCATCTTCAGTACTGGCAATCATGCAATAATTTATACAAACCTGGTTTTCAGTGGTAAAGCTGAGAGGAAACGTGCAGAAACTCTTCAAAGAAGTCATCTCAAGGAATTGCAAAGAGTACAAATGGAGAAAAACAGAGAAGGGAGAAGTTCTACAATGTTTGGTAGATCCAGGATTGATGGATAAAAGACAGCCCAGAAAAGTGTCACCCAGAATTCTAGCGGATCCTCTAAATACACTTTTTGTTAATGTTCAAGATGGCTTTGCTTGACTTCAAGTTCCTGATTTCTACTCTGAGCAGAAAAAAAATGAGGCATCATTAGAGCCAAGTAGCTGTTACAAAGCAAAAGAGGGGGAATTTACTATTCCAGCTCTCTCTTACTTTGTCACTCACCTATAACCTACTCCTCATTCTTCCCCTCAAAGCCACTAACCATTTTTTAGAAGAAGCTGGAGGAAAACAACTGTGTTTTGCTGTAACTGTGTATGTATATCAACCTCTTAACCTTTGCATTGCAAGAGCAGCTTATCACAGGAGCATGACATTTTGGCAAAGTTCTATAAGATCTTTTATGGTGATGAGGTAGCATTTTTTGTAGCCATTTACGGTGTGAACCAGTGACAAATACAAGACATCTTGCAGGAATGTCTACTGCAACCCTGGTTCTACTACTCTCAACTGAAGAAAGAATTCAAATCCGGTCTTCAGGCATCTCTACTGGAAGTTGTGATGGCGAGCCAGAGCATTTGGCAGTATTAAACATTTATTAGCAATGTATTATGGCCAGTTGGCAATCTTTGTATTCAATATTCTTTAATTGTTGCTGTTCTAAACTCACCAATTTCCACAGCAGTCAGTCACTTGTACTCAGAAAATCTATCAGCTTATTTAAATACCAGAGCATGAGGGGTGTCTTACTGGATATTCTGGACAGAAATGCAGGTCTGTAACCTTTAAAAAAAATCCTCTTGGTGATATTAATACTGGAATTTGATCTGTGCTAAAGCTCCCATGATCACGACATGCCTACCCTGGCGAGAGAGCTAATGAAAGTTAAATTTAAATCAAAGATAAATGATTGAAAACAACTGACGAAGACCTAAAAGCATTAGAGAATAAATCTCATACACATTAAGACATTCCTCAGCTACTGGCAAGACAAGCCAGAATTAGCATACACCAAGATAAAAAAAAAAAAAAAAACAAC
>VXAA01002548.1:133765-169638 GCA_013399115.1 Anseranas semipalmata | reverse complement strand
CCCCCCCACACACACACCTTGGGCACAGAAGGGAAGTACAGTATAGCTACCAGCTGTAACTTTTAAGACATGTGTTCACTTTGAAATAGTACATCACGAACTGTGGAACTTGTACTTCAGACTTGATCACAGCACAGTGGAAATCACATTCTGTCATGCTTACAGTGATATAAAGTCTTTACTTACATTGGTTTAAGAAGCAGGAGAATCAGCTCAAAGACTTTAGTGATCTCTGCCTAAATCCAAATTCTCTCATTCTTAATGAAAACCTTCTAGTTGTGCCATTTTAAAATGGGGGTAAGAGCAAAAACCAAAATCTTACAGTAACTCTTGGTCTGAAGATACAGTCGTTGCAAAGCATAAGAATCTGCTCAGCTTAAGACGTGCAAAATGTAAATCTGAAGTGAAAAAAGTTACAGGAGTTATTCCATTGATCAACTCTTTCTTTCCTCCCAACACTTTGATAACACCAAGGCTAGCTGAAAAAAAAAATAAAATCACAGGCATAGACAGTATCACAGCTCCTGTGATAGCTCTAAGGTCTTCCTGACATTTTTTTCATGCTAAATTGTGGAGCAAGCATTAAGCTTTCATTAAAATGGAAGAAAAGAAACATTTTTTTCTGTCTTTACTTTGGGAAGAAATAGCTGTCAAAATACAGCCAGATCTTGTGATGGTGTCCTGCTAATCCAATTTTACAGAAAATTCTCTGCATGCAGACAATGCAACCTGTAAAATGGAACTCGGCCTTCATCCGTGTCATTAATGTCAATTATGGATTGTTTAAATGCTAATATGACCAGAGAGAAACGTTAACAACAACAAAAAAGGCAATACAATTAAATGCAAAAATCATTTACACAGCATGGCTACACAGTTAAAATATGAGAAATAGAGAGAGAGGGAGGGAGGAAGGGGTGATTGAGGGGTTGCGCACATTTTTCTAAAGTGTTATTTAACATTGGTCTGCACCTAAAGTAAGCCAATTTAATTTCCCCTACAGAACAACTCTTTTAGTTTTCAAGGCATAGCAGTTTCTATCCATGCTAAGGGAAAGAGTGGGTGTTGGGGAAATCAGAAACCATTACACAACAGGAGGCCTATGTTTCACTTACGTTACCCTAAATATTTAGCTAGCAAAATGAAGGCTGAAAAGCTGTGGTTTTCCTCCCCATAAATTTCTCTAGAATGAAGAAGGGCAGAAGGAGAGAGAAAGACAAGTAAAGCAAAAGGACAACAATGGCCTAAGAATAAATGTCTCTACAAGGGCTAAAAACAAACTATGGGATACAAATTAAAACTCTATCTCCTCATTAAAGGACTTGGGTTCTGTAGCACCTTTTCAATAACACAAATAAGAAATCCAATAAGTTAAGAGGCAGAGTTTATTACTAATGAAAGGAATTAAATTACACAGCTATTTGCAATAGCAATGGCTTGGGCTTGGTGACCCACGGGTCTTTTCCAGCATCAAGGGCTATATTCTAAAGGAAAGAAATTAAGCTACGGTAGTAAGAGAAGCCATTTAGCCCGTCGCCATCTAGATCACAAGAACAACGTTGTAATTAGGCTTCCTGTAGTACTGATGTGTGTTCCTGCAACCATGGTGAGCGCTCAGGCAAAGAGCTCCCACCCGCAGACAGTCCCTTACAGAACAGGACTACGCTCGGTGCTAACACCAGGGTTCAGTCCCATGAGCTAACAGAATGCCAAACGCGGTCAGGGAACTTACCGGGAAGATTTACTGGAAAAGGGAAGCATACTATGACATGCCATTTATTTGCTACGAAAACTCGTCAGCTGGCCCGGCAAAGTATAATCTTCCTAGACAACCCAAAGTAACAGCAGTCTGACAATACAGATTCCCTGTCAGAATAATCGCTATCATGCTATTATATAGCAGGCCCTGTGAACCCGTCCGTCTTCATACTGGTGGCAGCTCAAGATCCTGCTGTGGGAAACCCATTCCCTCTCTCACTCCCACCCATGCTAAAAGCTATTATAAACCAACATCCCCCTATTCATATTACTCCACTTGTACGTTACAAATGGTGCTTATATTTAAATAACACCCTCAGTCACAGTGGAAGCAATTTGAGCTTTCTGATGAGACTGCAAACCAGTTGCAGAGATTTCACATTTTTCATGTAATGACGTGTCTTCCTCAGTCTCTGCTGTACACAGCATGTTTGGGAGATACGTTTCAAAGTTTCAGTTTGAGCAAGTTTTAACAAAAAAATCACCATTTCAAGTTTTAATATCCTACCTGACCAAAATAGAGCATCTCCCAAGAACAAAAATGTCTACTCTAAGTAGAAAAAACTACTTAATAAATTTGAGACTGTGTGAAATGGAAGAAAATATGAGAACATATATAAGTGTTACACAGTAGGACAGCAAGGTTGCAGGACAGCTGGAACATGAGCATCTACACAAAATGCAATTCTGACAGTTTCATCTCCTGGTTGCAAAAGCGCTGGAGTAACAATAAATACATACACATTGTAGCTTCCCCATGACACAGTACTCACCTGAAACCTGTCACCTGTTTATACCGCAGGCTGCCATTCCAAGGCACTGACAAAATCAGAATATGCAGAGCATATTTTTGCATCCCTTCCTCCTCAAAGGTTATCAGCTCCCCCACCCAAAAGGTTTCAGTTCAGTTTTAGTTCAGGCTGGATTCTACTTTGCCCAAACCAAACTGTATCAGGAAATGCTTGCTAAACACTTCGAAGGAATGGCTACCATTCTATTGGCAGACACTCGCATTCCTCCAGATTACTTGTGGCATGTACACAAATGAAAAGGTGCAAAGAAACATAAAAACACTTCGGTCTCATTCAGTGTTTCATGTAGCCAAAAGGACAATTTGCTCCGTCCATCCACATCCGAGCGTGCATTGCCTCACGGGGAGCATGGAGCCAGTTTCCCTACTGGCAATTGTCTACAACACGGGAAGGGAATACTGTAGGCAGCAGCTTCAGCTGGAGAATGACACCTCAAGGTCTATCCAAGCCATTGCATGAACATCACGATACAGCATTCCCTGTGCCATACAGAATGGGTACCCTCAACAGCAAATCTTAATTTTTATCTAGTGGGATAGCCAAGGGAAGTAATTTGTAAAACTGTTGCTTTCATCATAAATAAATCTTGCAAATACTGAATAGTTCCAAAGCCCATGACTTCTGTAGAGCCTAAGAATATCCTAAAAGACAACCGTGTCAAAGGAACACCCTTTATAATATTTGTTACTATGTTATATCAAAAAATTGAGAACAATAGTCCCTATTATGCAAGGCTTACAATTTAACTTTTCATTTGACATCTCCTTTGTATACCTCTGAACCAAACGGGCTGCCTTTTCTGAACAGAACAACAGTTCTCATTTCATGTATCTCATTGAAGCAACACCACAATAGAAGAGATGGGTCTCCTTTGGACTATGTGCTGTGAAAAGAAGTGTCATTTAAACACGAGGCTTTTATTACAACTGCAAATGGAAAAAATAACCAGCATGGCTTTCTGATCCCAACAGAATCTTTGTCTGCTAGCTGCTACTTGTATGCAGTTGCAGGACAAAAGTCTGAAGAAGAATAAAAAAAACCAAGGAAAATCTTAGAAAAGCTGAAAGCCAATACTTATCCCCTCAACTCCTGTTATTTCTTCCCCCTAAGGCTAGCTGGAAGATATTTATGGCTTGTATATGTGCACGTGTATACAGACCCCTTGCATAGTTGTAGAAGAAAACCTAATTCCAGGAGTGCAAGCCAGCAGAACAGAACTCAGCAAACTGTATCTGTACGTAATCCCACAGTGCTCTCAACAACTCCCATGGTGTTCAACAGACATCTTCCCCTGGTAGCATAATACTGCAACACTTACAATCACCCACCCTCTTTCTAGTGCACAATTCAAGTAGAAAGCAAAACACGCTGCTTAAGCAATAGTTTTTTGTCTGGCTGCTGCATGCTGCCACCTGGGCTACAATTTTCTTTCCCCAAGCTAGGAAGTCAGGATGGCACAAAGCAATTTCAGAGGACGGCTACTGCACAGCAGTCACCATTTGAAGCCATTTTCTTCCACTGACAGAAAAGAGAAAGATGCACTTTGTGGAACTGACTTCAGCTACCTAGCACAAAATGACTATAGTTTACCTTCCAGTTAGAGAGGGGAATAGAAAGGCATCATTAAATGATTATGTTCGCATGCACAAGACAGCTAGAAAAAAGCCTGTGTGATAAGAACGAAGCAACGTATGGCACTTCCTAGGTTCATGAAGGTAGAAACCCATAGCACTGACAAATGGTGTAATACCAAGAACAGGCTTCTGCCTGTCTGCTCTGAAGAAAATAAAAAATACAGAGATTAACTGAAAACAATCTCATACTCCTAAAAAAGGTAAGCACAAATTAACCCCATTTCAACAAAAGGGAGCATACATAAAAATAGTCTTCCTCTTCCAAACCCAAACCATAAACAACCACTGAGAAATTGAGCTGAATTGCCACGCATACTAAGATATCTAGGTTTCTAATGTCGGATAACCTTCAAGGAAACATCCAGAGGGAATCCACAGTGCAGCACGCTTCTTATCAACCCTCCTTGCTCACACCGTGCTAGTTTTTGCAACTGCATCAACCGTAAACAGGCCATTGGATATGCAAGACTTGGGAAAAGAAGAGTGCCCTGTTAAATGAACTAAGGAACAGCTTGAACTTTCAAACAAAGCATGAAAAACTCCCTGAAAAAAAAAAAAAAGTCCTGTTTTTTCTTAACAGAAGAAGATATTTATAGCTTAACAGAAATCAATGTTTCCAGGATTAGGACAATGCTGAAGAAGAGTTTGTCATAGCCAGATAGCCCCCAGTTTATGTGCTAGTTTATCACCAGAGAGGAGACAAAGGAGAGTGTAAAAGAATAGATAGATCAAATCCAAATTAGATTATGATGACAACTTCCTGAGGAAATACATTCTGGTGAGATTTCTAGACTATGAATCGCTTACAGATCCTTATATGAGAGCTCTTAAAAGACATTCACATAAGGCTCAGTACTCCAAAGTCTGCTCAGTTGTCACTGCTACAGGAGGAGGGTACAGGAAAATACAGCCACAAATCAGCCAGGGAGGAGAGACTGCTTGTTGCTAACTCATGACTGTGCTGGGACTGTGACCCTTGCTCTCTTGCAGCTGTGCTTGCTTTGCCACACTACGTGGTATCCACCTCCACATAAGACAACCTGCCTTAGATTTCATTGTGCTAAATGCTACCAAGATCAATGGAGCTAGTGACCTTTTTATTTCAGTAACATAGGCAACACTAAGATGACATAGGAGGTGCAGCAGACACCTACAGTTGAGATATTGTTTGTTTAAAGGACATGAGGCCCTATATTCAGCCATATTTGACAGAAGTACACATACCTATGAATAGGAACTGGTTTAGATCTAATGATCAGAGACTGTAACACTCAGACTCTCAGGCTCTGTCACATCCCTCTCATATCTCAGAACTGAGCAGGTTGTAATAAGTATACTACATCTTGCATGTAATGTAACCAGAACAATGGTTCCTTCCATTTCTATTTTGTTTCCCTTATTATGGGAACTGTACTGCAGAAAAGATTTTTGTCAGTGGGAGAGCAACCCATACTGCTACTTTATCATACCTCCCAGCTAGGTATCCTCCACTTCTCTCACTGCCCTGGGTAGCTCAGAACCCCATTCTCTACCTTTATTTTCTCCAAATATACAAGATTGCCTCTTTTCCCCTCTTACTTTCCTCCACATCTCACATTCCTTTTCTTGTTTTATTTAAAACTCGTAAAGCTGTTATTCAGCAGCTGCAAGAAAAGAGATTTGATGAGACTCATCTATTGTTGAGACCATGCTGACCTGGATCTTTCACTCTTCTCTTTCTCTCCCCAGTGAGCTGCAGTAATAAGAGCTCAGCAGCTCTAAAAGCAATCGATACACAGATGACATGGGCAATTACCAGCCTGGACAACTCAGAGGACTTCCAGTAAAATAAATAAAGAAAAGACAAACAAGGTTTCTGAAGCCAAACTATCCTACCAGAATCCTTCATTGGGGTGGAGGGGCACACGTGTGTGTGTGTGGCGGGGGAACAACTCACACCACAAAAGCAAGGTCTAAGGCAGGTGAGGAGGGCTGCAATGAGGGCATGGGAATAGGTATGCAAACTGGCACAACAGAAAGACAGGGATCCAAAGAAACAAGGACCAGACCCGAGTTTGTTCCAGCAACTTGTCTGCCCCATTATAACTCTACTGACCTCAGCAGAACTAGTTAGATTCAGACTATCTTCAGAGGAACGAGTAGGATGCAGTAGAAAGGCTAACATATGGACTAAAAATATAATTCAAAATCACGAGTGCAAAGTGAAACATGATTTTTGTACTTATTATGGGAATTCAAGCAGGACAAGAAGTGCCATTCTGACAGTATTTTCTTACAGGAAATTGTGATTCACAAGACAGGTATCCCAGAGTGAGACTTTTAGGATGCTTCAGTCCCTTCCTGTTGGACAAAAATGGCTTGTCTGCTGTTAAGTTCAACTGGACAGCAAGCCAGACTACACAAGAGCCAGCCAGGCCTTGACAGCTTGCAGCCTTTCTATCCACAGGTACAAAGACGTACTTTTAAACAGCTGCGATCATTTCATAATACAATGAAATCGGGGAACCTAGTGAAGACAGGTAAATTCATACACAGCCATTAAGATCTCTCCATGGATAACCGTTAGCATGCACGGCAGTCCTCAGATGTAGTAATGACCAACCCATCTCTGGAGCAACTCTACTTAAGTTACTCCACTCTCCTCATCTGAAATGTAGACAGACTGGAAGCAGAAGGTCGCTAAATCAGTGACAGCTGGGCACATGCTTTGAGTTCTTAGTGTCAGCGCTGTAGGTAACAGAGAACGCTGCCTTCCCAGCCGAGGGGATTACTGGTTGAAACCTCACCACCAGGAAACACTGATTTCAAAAGAGGACCGGGCTTTCTGTCTGCCAGTTATTTCTCTTGGAACCTCTCAGGACTGGAGCAGAGGGAATCGGCAGCAGCTGACAAACAAGTAGGTCTCTGAGGCCAGAGACTCAGTATTTAGAGCAAGAGGAAGAAAATTGTTGCCTCTTCGCCAGAGCTGTGCTAGTCTCACTGCTGAAATCAAACGCCATCATTAACTTGGTATGTTTACAAACTCACAGCCATACTAAGACATACCTCAAGGACATATTAACACAGCCATTCCACTTCCCCTCTCCATTTCAACCCCCACTCGGAAAGCCTGCAGCACCACAGCAAGCAGCTCATACTTCAATGCTGCCCTTTCTCAAAGACCAGGACTAAATCTATTTCCTCCAGGAATGCTGAGAGGGAGAGCACCACAGTTGTGGTAGCATCCCAGGCTCTCCCATCACTCTTCAGGATGTTAATGTAGTCCTGGAGTACTAGAAAGCTCAAAAAAACCCCACCAAACCATATTCATCATCTCACTAATGCTGTACTTCCACCAGTCCCATTAACCTAAAATATTGCTTATTGAAAGGAATTTGTAACAGCTCCCTTTTTGCACACTGGCTGAAAGATAAATTCTCCCATATCAAGCTGTTTGCATTTGTTTTGCCTGGCCAATTTCTTTCACTTTCCCATCTTCCCCTTTTTATATACGTATACATTCCTTATTCCTTCAACTAACTTCCTTCTCTCCCTTTGCCCCTTCATCTCCACACTGAGTGTTTGAGAAATCCAAAACCTCTCCCTCTCCAATCAAAACTGTGCCAGAGGCAGCAAACAAGATGTCCTGAGACCGCGGTGCAGCCCAGCGGAACCTTCCCTCGTAACTCACAAAGCCATTTTGCCACATGGTGTTCTGCATCAAACAACTCTATGCTAACCTTCTGCGCCCTCAGGGGTTTCGACCCAGGCTTCAGCAGCAGCAGGCAGAAGATCTTGAGAAAGCCTGACTCGTCGTTATTTACTAAGACGGGGGGTTGGTGGAAGGAGCATAAGTATTTCTTGTCTGTCAGTGACAACAGAAAAGGGAAAAATACATGTGGCACCTGCTGCTCATGACAAACACCGAGCTCAGGTTCAGAAAAGCTTTCATGCTATAGGCAGATATGCACGCTGACTCTGAGATCCTGAGCAGCTTAAGATACTGGCAACACCTGGATGAGGGAAAAGAGGAAGACAAACAGGGTAGAGGGCACTGCCTGTGCTGGGTTCAAACCTCCGCCCTGGTGCATGTTTCCCTTTATTTCATGAACTAACATACTAGCTATGCACAAACACCGGATGCTCAGCTTGATAAGAGATCCCAATATTGTCTGAGACCTGTAAAGTTCAGGAAGCAGCGGCTAAAAGTGCAGACGGGCATGGTATTAATCGAAGGGCAGAGGCTGGGTCAGGATTAATCTAGGACTACGGAGATAAGTGGGGCCCTTAGCCACGGGAGCTCTAGTATCGACCTCTAAATATGGGATTTCTGCCTATTCAGTAACATCCACATATGGTCCCTGCACTTGTGCTGTTATGGAATCGCCAGTAGTCATCAATGCTGCTGTGAAAACACCGTGCCCGAGTGCCTGTACTGTGATTCCTACAGTAATGTGATCCTCTTAGGGGGCAACTATCACATCCATTTCTGCAACACAAACCCTTCTTCAGTAGCAACTGGACCGATCCGCTCACTCATTTATCACTTTTTGAAATGGATGGCCATTAAACAGATGACAGTGAGATGGAAATGCTACAGCTCAGTACCCACTAGGGCTTAGTTGGCAGCCTTTGGAGACTGTGCATCATTACATAGATCACCTCCTATGCTTCTTGGAGACCATTCAATTGACAACGGCTTCTCCCACCTATGTTCCTTCCCTTTTGCTAAATCTGAGGCAAAAGCAGCAGGAATACTTTATTTTTTTTAAAGGAGTGACTCATGAAAGTGGAGCTTGCCGACTTAGGCTTGGATTATCGACAGAAAGGTTGATGAATAGTCCTGGCTTGAGTGATAAACTCGGATATCAGAGAGTAAATCTAGTGGAAAAGAAAATCTATCTGTCATTCTTGGTCACAGCTTCTGAGGCTGAATTGGCAACTGGGATTTATTTTCTTAATTCTGAGCAACTTGGAGCCCTCCTGTGACCCCTTCTATCACCCCTCAGACCCTACGGACAATATACTAGCATGTTTCATTGTAAAGCAAAGTTGATTCACCTTGATTCCCTATCCCTCCCAGCTTCCCTTCCCCTCCCACTCCCCTTTTTTTTTTCTTTTTGCCTTTCTACACTTATCTCATGTATTGAGAGAGTGCCATGTGCATAGCCTACATCCTTCAGCCAAAGTCAGAGAAAAACGCAGCTGAAGATGAATTCAGTAAACTGCCAAGCCTACAGATGCTGTGCACTGGAAACCCCACACCAGATTCCACTTCAAGTTTGCACAAACAGGCTGGGTCACTTCAAGTTTTATTACAGAACAGATTATAGGATCAGTCCCAGAGTATGTACTGAAATCTTCACCCCTTGGCCCTTCTGTTTATGGTGGCATCTTGTTGTACTTGTTTATTGGTCTAAGAAACATCCTGCAAATACAGGCACTTGTTGCAATGACTGAGCAGCCTAACTTCAGACATCTGGAAGCAACAGTCTAGCAGTATTGGCCAATGTCCAGGGATTTATGACACTTGAGGCTATCACAAATCATTAACAGCCAGTAAATATATTGTATTTTCTTTCAAAACTTGCTAGCTCTCTCCCTTGGCTACTCTCCTCAAGGCATTTGCTATAAAGACTACTCAATCATCAGACTTGAAGAAATGTCACATTGACCCTACAAAGCATTAAAGATGAAAATGAGCTAAGTTCCTCCAATATGTACGTTATATAATGGCCTAGTATAAAAGTGGTTTTGCTATGGCTGTGCTTACATTTACCATTTAAGTTAAAACTAGCAATTGGAATTTTCCTTGTCTCCAAGGAATTTTGTGTGGTGTTAATTTTGCAATGTCATACTGAAGTGAACGTTCATTCATACAATGTAGGGAATGAGTCATCTAGACATAAACTAAGAAGTCAGAATAAAAGCACGGGCTAAAGAAAACAACCCCAAACCCCTCCTGAAAAGCGCAATTTTCATCCATAGTAGTTCTATGGTTTGATCTAATAGTGAGTACTGAATACACATTGGCTAGTAGTTAGAGCATGACTATAAAGAGAACCAAAATGTATCAAAAAGTTATGGTATATATCTACATTAAGCTTTTCACCCAGGCAAGAAAGTGAAGTGGTGCAAGGTGTGCATTTTGAAGCAAATCATCCAATTGTCCCCACTTACGAAGATTTGCTTCACATCAGACTGAGCTGAAAGATGAGCTCTAGAAGTACACCTAATGTACTCCAGTGACTGACAGTGATTCACTCCTCAGCATGAAATTAAAATTAGCCCAGAATAAGCCCATGTGGACACTGTGCCCCCAGAAACAACTCCACTTCACAGATATTCTCCCACATTACTTGCTAATGAAGACAAAGACATTGATTATTCTTTTATGCCACGAACTTACCACAATTAAGCCAACATGTAGAATTCCCCAATCATACACTAACTTCAAAAATACTAGTGAAGGGGTTTGCCACCCTTTCCCAAGAAAAGCCTATTTTTTGGCATGCTGTAACCCTCTCCCCCTGTAACTACTGCTGTCACCTTCCCCCCCACACAACACAATTAGTAAACTGTGTATCAAAAAATCCAAGGCCTAGCTCTGATTCAACACAGCTGCACAACCTTGGATCAAACAGCTGAGAAAGCTAGGAGAAAGATTTCAGAAAGGCAGAAAAGGTACCAATTACAGAGAGAAGCAGGGCTAGCGAGATCAAGTCATTCATAACTCAAGGTTTCAAAAGGGAAAATGCCAACATGGAAAGTTAAGAAATCCTAAAGAAAAAAACAATAAACAGGGAGGCTACACAGACCTGCTGCTTTAATTGGAGACCAGTTCTGAATATGTACTCAGAGCAAACATGCTAAACATCACCTTCCCCAGCCTGCTCCCTACAGACCCCAGACCTTCCTCACTCTGCTTCTGAAGTATGCCCAGGTATTTGCAGGAGACTGAGAACTCTCACAGCACTAATGCACAAACAGGTATCCTACACAGGTGCTGAAAGAGTCACTTAATGGCGGAGGTAACAAAGAACTCATTACCTTCACAAACCACTGCCTATTTACTCTCAGAACGGCTGCTCCCACCCTCGTGTCTCTGCGCACCCTGATGCACGTTCGCTCACGCACATGAAGCACACGCTTCATTCAGTTCCTGCCTCTTACCTTATGCCTACATCATAAGTTCACTGAGGCAGGGAATATCTTGTGTTCTCTTTCCAGGGCGGACAATGAGCTCCTTGTTTCATTATTAGGGTTCCATTGCATTACAGCGCTATTGATGAAAATGAGTAAAATTATCCAGGTGGCTCAGATGAGTCAGTGCTGCCTCATCACAAATTTTCCAATAAAAATAAAGTTAGGGCACTTTCACTGAAATGTAAAAACTGGCATGGAAGAAATACTTCCAAGACTCTAATAATCATCCTGAATGTCTGGCCAAGTGTAGAAACCCAAATCTGCACACATTATGCTAGATTGCACCCAATCCAATGTTTATTCAGATTGTATCCATTTTAAATGATGTTTTAATTTGATTCCATGCTTTCATCATCTTGCAAACACAGTCACACCTTCTCTAATCATCTTCTATTTCCTCTGCTGACCTCTGTATCTTCTAAAACGATTCATTTCCAGCATAAAAACTGTTAGCTTCATGTCTCTTATACAACAGTCCCCTCGATACTCATTTCCATGAACAGGTTTTAATATTCACTGCCCTTTATAGACTTTTTCTGCCATTTCTTTGTGATCAAGCCCCCTACACTAAAAGTTGTTCTAATTTTGCCACCAGATTTTTAAAGGAAGACATTTGGGGGCCCTTTAAGACCTGCAATCTTAGCACCTGAACTGAAACAGGGGCAAGGTGGTGGGGGGCACTGGGGCACGTACCCACAGGACAAAGCACACTCCAAGGTGTTTTACTGCAGAATGCTACCAGGGGGTAGGAGGGAACAGAACAAAAATAGCTGGAGAAATCACAAAGATCTGAAGCAGCATTAGCCAGTTAATAATGACATTTCTGTAACATATGGACAGGCTAATGGGAGGGGGAAGGTATGACAACATCAATAAGCTGAAAATGCTGGTGACAGCAGGGAATGAGCAAATCTGTTCTGACATAGCAAGAACGGATCTGAACTTCTGCCACGTGATAACTGGAAGAAACTTGGCAATTGGCTTCCCTCCCTCCCCCCACGGTGGGGGGGGCAAGGGAAAAGATAGGATTTATAACATTGGACAATATGACTGGTATTTATTATTTGCAATTCTCTTGGAAAGACAGATTTGCTGAAATCATAAAGGTTGCAGTTTTATGTTTCCAAAAAAAAAAAAAAATCAAGGGATAAGCATGCTTACTTTGTTGTTGTTATTGTTAAATATTTATACTGCTGTAACACAGAAAAGACCACAGGTCAGGACACAACTGTGCTGTGCAAATATTACAAAGGACAGCCCGGGCTCAAGGACAGAACTGTAAAAGAAAAGAAAGCAAAAGAAAAAAAGAATAAGAAAGACACAGAAGGAAGCGTCAAATACATTGGTCAGGGAAGAGATTGTGCTGAAAAATCTTTGTGTTCTCTCCCTTTCATCAGTTCCATCTTCCCTCTACCATTGAAGAACATGACTGATGTCCCGTTGTCATAGAACTAGAGTCCACTGAGGGGAAAATTCAAAATCCCACTCATGCTACCTCCTCCACAGATGTGGCTTTTTAGCATAAATCCACTTATGCCCTCTGCCTGCATGGACCTAAATTCCGTTCTCCAGCCCAGTCTTCAATGCCTTCTGCCATGGAAAAGATAGACAGTCACAGCTGGCTGGGGGACAAAAGCAGTGAGGGAAAGGAAGATGCTCAGAGTAGAGGAGAAGAGCTCTGCTAAGGAGTCCTGGCTACTGCGCCATTCCTCTGGCACTCCAACTTGTACCACAGGGACTAGCTAGTTCAGATGATGTAAAACACTTCAGACTCTTTGCATCCCAAGTGCAGACGCGTATTTACATGTTCATCTGAAAACAAATGCACCGCTACGCTGTGATGTGCCCTGAAATCAGAAGGCGTTTGCATTTGGCAGCCAAAGATGCTGAGAAGCATGTTGTGGGATTTTAATATAATACATATGCACCTAATTAGAAATATTTAATTGCTATTCTGTGATCAGATTCACTCAGCACCAACCCTAGAATTCATAACATGAGATAAACTGAAGCTTTTTTTTTTTTTTTTAAGTCCCCTCCTTCCCCGCCATGTGTTATGCTATCTCTGTTCACATAAACAGCACAGTAAATACTAGCAAAACATAGCATAGCTTTCCCCCAAATATGGTCTCACATTTCCTACTTGATCAGCATTTCAAGATTATTACTAGCATGAGCCAAAAAGCAATTTTTTTTTTAGTATAAAATTAAGTCCTCATACTAAAACAAAAAAGTGAATCAGCAAAAGCAAACACAGCCTCCTCTCCCTATACTGAAGAGCAAAGTAACAGCCTTCTCTCTGGAGGCTTTCAGTAATGAATTCCTGTTTTAATTGAAGCTGCAGCCAATGCGTGAGCTCCAAATGGGCCTCCTTCTCTTTCTCTCTTTAGGTGATGCCGTGCAGGAAAGAGCTTTTAAATCAGTCAGTGAACATAATGAACTTCAATTTCCCTTCGACAGGGGCAAAATTACAAACATAGACTTCACTTCCAGACAATTAATTAATTTGTTTACACAATTTCTTTGCTTTGTTTTACTTTCATGATTTTTCCCCCTGCACTTCTTCAGGTTCTAACTCTCTAAGGTGTAGGATTAGCTTTTGACCACTCATCCTCTCTCAGGCATGGAGAAATGAAACGGCAACAGAGCTGTCTGCAGAAGGGAAAAGTCTGTGCAATTACCTTCAGACTGGCTGCTAGTGCCCAACGACAACGTTAAAGCACACATGCCCATTTTGTAGGCGGCGGCATTTGCCCATCATTAGCAAGGTAGACACAGTTACTCCCATTTGGAACTTGCCCACTTACCAGTATGAAAAGACCTCTTTCTCAAGCTGCTCCTGTCTGAAAAGACAACAGCCTGACTTTTGGAGATTAATGGAAATGATTTCCAGGGACAAAATCCTCCCTCACATCAAGGTAGTCAGCCAGCACCAGCAACCACTAGAGCTGCATACAGGAAAGCTCAGCCTTGACTCCCAGCACCGTGCTCCCACTGCTGGGGGATAACGAAGCCAACCTGAAAAGCACCTGAGAGGAGCAGCAGTGGGAAAAAGTACAGTGGGCTCAGTGTGGATAGAAGGGCTGATAGATTTGAGACAGTGGATATAAATTATTTTTTCTTATAGGCAGAATGTTTATTCTAGATAATGCCACAGACTAAATCCCTCTAGCAATATCAATACTGTCTACATTACCACAGTGGTGCATGTTTAATTTCATTTCTGCTGCTACAAATATAGGCCAATAAATTTGACAACACATCTGTTATTTACTTGCACTCAACACGAAAGCATATTCATGACATTTACTTTGCCAGTTTCAAATTTAACAGCTTTCCTTTTATTTATATCTACTTAGCATTAGTGAAAAGTGCTCTGGTGACTTTCCATATACATGCAGTAAGTGCAGCACACGCAGCAACAGTAAAAGATTCCCTTGGCTATGTACTATTACTGTGCATATTTCTGATTACATAGAGCTAGTACAGTTGGAAGTGGTGCAAGATCACTGAGTCCACTAATTTTGAATATATCCAGTGCCTTTGTACAGCTTAAACGCGCCTGTGGTTGTCTCAACAGCTGCACAGAGACCCGGGAACTCATTCAGTGAGGTCCTTCACAGACTTTGGCTTACACACAAACCAGCCATACCACGAAATACTGGCTCGTAACCCCCAGCTCCTCCCCCTCCCCCCCCATTTTATTATGCTGTTAGGTCTCCCGTTAGAGCAAAATATGAATAAGGGTGTAGGAAGCTGTGACCATAGATAAAGGAAACACCTCTCAAAAATATTACACAGCACATACTTATGAGCAGTGTGACTGCTTTGCAAAGGCAGTGGATGGAGGTGCAGAGCGCATCTCGGTCACTCCACAAGGACAATCTTAGCAAAGCAGCAGTGACAGAGATTAGTGCCTCGTACACACTCATGCAGCTGACACAGGAGGAACAGGGGATGGGGATGTGACGAGAGCGCATAGCTAAATTGCCTTGCTGTTATACTACCCCTGAGGTAACTTATCTGTCCCCTTGTGATCATCAGTCTTCTGTCTCTAAAGCCATAAATCCTGCATTACAATTGTTAGGGCCATATAAGTTCTTGAACAGAGTTAGACAAATTACAGAAGACCAATGAAGATGAAAATTCATAGAGCAGTACAATAGTGCAGACATATGAAATTAGAGTAGGAAGATGACTTTTCCTCTCTGACCTCCAGCTTTGCATTCTCTGCATTTTGACTGTACTGCAACTGGTACAAACAAGTTCATTGACATTTGAAAAACCTATACAACGACTACACACACACGTAGTCTGGCCTTTTTCTTTTGGTATTACTTGTAGTTGTTAATTGCACACAGCTGACCCCTTAACTAAAAGAACACAAAGCCGTTAAAACAACTGAATAATTGTGCTATACTCAACAGCAAGGCTCTCAGCTAATGGTCAGACCTTACAGTTCCTTCAGACTCCAGTACGGTCTGTTGCAACAAAAACACGCTCGCAAATTGAAGACCATACTACAATAATCTGCTATTCTAAAATAAGGTGCATACAGAACCACGTACATATAGATATACTTTGGAACAGCAGGTCTAGCGCACACGCAGCATGGGGTCTTTTAGAATCTATTTTGCAGCTTTGCAGATCTAACAGCTTTGCAGAGAGAAAGAATGAACAGTGCGGGGGAAACTGGTATTTATGTACTGAGTGGAAGTTGCTACTGCAGCTAAACTGCAAGCGTGTGGGTGGAGGGAGAAGAACGCAAGAAATGCATCCACTCCCCCTTCAGCTCCCCAAACCTCCCTGTTCTGTACTGATCAGGTGCCTCCTTCCTAACCTGCAGAAACCTCGTTAGCTCCAGCATGGGACACCCTGTTGCTCCAGCTGCACATTTCCACCATTAGCAGTGTTTCTGCTCTTCCAGGTCTCAGTTCCACCAAGGTGACAGTCACCTCCATCCTGCTCTACACTGGTAATTCTGTCAAATAAACAAATGTCCTCTAGTAGCTAAATCATGACTCCATCAGTCTAATTTCACTTGAACTCTCAATAGCTTACAAAGATTAAATGCATCTTTTATAGAGAACACTCCTGTTTATAAAAATGCTATCTTGCACATGCCAAAGCACACATGCTCAGAGCAGAACTAGCACAAACTACAGCTTCTTACATTGTTGAATGTATGCTTTTGGCTTCGCAGCACTGCTGACTGCAAGATATTGGATAAGAACCTTTTTCATTAAACAAACAACATACGGTATCATTAAAGTAACACCTTCATCCTTATTTCTTAGATAAGGCTTTAAGAATTAAAATAACTCTCCCAATGAGAAAACATGATGAAACTGCCAAAACCATAAAGCACTGCTATGCACCAAAGAACTCCATGGACCATGCCATCAGCACGAGTTCCTCCCCCCAAGCCCCATTTCCCCCTTCTCCCAACCGCCATTTAATCGTGTCCTGTGAGAAGACTGAGCAGGATACACAGGAATCCACAGGAATTTAAGTCACAAACAAACTTGCAAGGACTTTCCAAGAATTAATTATGGCTATCATCTACCTGCTCATGTGCTTACACACAGATGTCAGAGAAGATCTAGCACTAAATGTTTTCTAGGTGATTATCATCAAAAAGGCCAATTTGTTGCAGAAGAGAAATTACAGTTTCTGGCTACCTCCATTGACAATTACTCTATCTCCTGTCCTAAAAAGGAAGCATGATGAACTAAAAGTGGAGTTGCTTTACAGTTAGCTAGCCTTTGGCTTTGCTATTGAAAAAAAAAAACAAAAAACAAAAAAAAAGATACCTGAAGAAAGAGGACATCTTTGGCAAATAATACTGAGCTTCCATTCAAGTTACTTTTACAGCTCTTAAGCCAGCTTGGTGTTTGTTGGGCTACCTAGCATAGCAAAAGCCTGTCAATGGCCATAGATACTGAGTGCTCTTTCCTCTGCATGATGAATCTCATTTGTCTCTTGTCACACCACTTGAGAGTAATGTGACTATATGGCTTTAAGGTCAAGCTAATTTTGATTGAGATAGTACATACCAATGCTTCTACAAAACCAGGTGTAGCTACAAAAACAAGTTATTATGCCCCTTAATCATCACTGTTTCAACAACCATCTTTCCTCCTTGCCAGAAGCATACCCCACAGAGTTGCACACGTTGCACTGGAAACAGCTGCATTTGTCAAGTAATGGAACAGTTCCTGTCCTTTATTCTTCATTCTGTTTCACAAGCAGTTTTGTCTTCTCTTCTGTGTTTTTTTTTTTTTCCTCCTCTGTTTCCTTCTACTTCTCTTTGCTGAGATGAAATTCTAACAGCCCATTTCTCACTGTTTTGTGCTATGGCAAAGACTAGAAAAGACTGTAAAACTTAGCACCAGGAAAAGGGTGGGAAAAAAACATTGCCTATGTAGACAAAGTATTAGATTTGCTCCTTAGCTAACTGCCCAAGAGCAATTTTTAAGAGGAGTTGAGTGAAGCTTGGAAGAAGAAATGCACAAACACAAAGAGCAGTTTAAGGCTCTGTCATTAGCTGAATGTCATTCACACACAAAGGGCTATTTTATTTAAATAATCTATCGTTTTTAATTTGCTTTTCAAACTCAAAGCCGTTTTTCAGTTAAAATTGGATTCTGGCATGATGGAAGCAGTCAGGGCAGGTATTATAGAATGCATATGCAGTCTGGTATTGGACATTAGTAATTCAGCCTGTTCGCTGTGCCTTTCCACTAGCTCTGCTCTGGCCACCTTTAACCACCCACTGCAGTGAGCCAAAGCAGTTTTACAAGTTTCTCTCAAGCTTAGTTTGCTGCTTATACGGATAGTCTAGTCAAAAGCTTTCATGAACAAATACAGCCGTTTGGTTTAACTCAGTATTTACATCACAGATTGTCTGTTTCATTAAAGGCAATCATGTCCACTTTGAGCCAGATCTTTGAAACTAAAAAACTACTGGAGGCACCAGGAGTCACCTGACCCTTTTCTAGGAACCATTTCCAGGGCAAGTATTATCAAAATCTTATTCCTAGATATAGTTGTAATTCACAATTTGATTCTCATAACATCCTGCTAAGATCCTCGCTAAAGTTCAGGGAAAAAGGCACAAGGCAACTATGAGCCAGCACCTTAAAGGCACAGGCCACTCTGCTCCACAGTGTTTATGATATATGATAGAAACTACCTTCAGGACAAGAAGGTTCTGCTAAGATCATTATCTCCTAAATATGTACGTGGGACACAGGTTCTTTCCACTCACTGCAGATTGCATTTCTCCTAAGGCTCTACAAGACAGTGAACCAGAAGCACACATGCTACTGGTAACAGGAGCAACCAGCACTACTGAGCCTCATTTAATGCTGCTGGCAGAAGAGAGAGTAGCCAGATTCTGTCCTCATTTCCACTTGTGTAAATCCAGGCTAAATTCCTCATTTCTCTGGAACCACTAAAGGGCTAGGCTATGCTACCTAAAACTCCAGGCCTCCAACTCCAAATAACTCTGTTCGAGAGGCAAGGTACTTTACGTATTTAAAGTTCACAAAACTTGGTGCAAGCAACACTGAACGAGACTGTCAAATTTACATGACAGACACATTTTTCTAACAGAGAATATTTGAAAGGTGTTTAAGGTCATCCAGATGTTCCTTCACAGAAATGGAACAAAGCTGGTTGGTTTTGAAGTTTTTCAGCACTATTGCCTGACCAGTGCTATTTCTGAACAGGCAACAGCCTGATGCTAGCACACACTTCATAGAATTCAAGACCTCATTCAGCTCATTTCATTGAGGGCTCTTGACTGTGCACAAAACAACAGCCAAGTCAGGTCACTCGGAAGCAAGATGACTAATGGACAGTTTCATTTCCAGAAGACTAATATTTATGCTACCAGATGAGTAGCTGAACAACAGTGGGTTACACACCTCTTGTAACTTTTATTAGGAGTTTGAGCTAGTCTGTATGTGAAAGATGCAGATTGAACAATATGTCTTATTCTCTACAGCTATCTGTGTACACTACTCAAAATGGCAGAGCCAGAATCAACTGATAATCAGCCTGCCTTCCACCTTGCTGTGCACCTTTAACTACTACTGTATTTGACAGAAAGCCTGATTCAAGTTCTTTGGTAAGGGTTCAGTCAATCAACACAGAAAGGGACAACCAACAGATATTAAGACTCTCAATGACATCTAGAAGCTCTCTACAAATCAGCATGGCTTAAGGGCTTTAGAGAGACGCTCCCAAGTAGAATTTTCATTACACAATGTAAACTACAGACTTAAATTCGGAAGATGCTTCAGCTTTGGGAGAGCATGGGAGCTCCTGTGGCTTTAGGACCAGAGAAGGTCTTGTAGCTTTGCCCCATTGGGTTCACTGAAGATGAAAACTGGGGGTCTCAGCCCTCCATGAGTTCTGGAGATGAAGCTGTAGAAGGTCCATCCAAGTGAAGAAATAATGATAACACGACAAGAGGAGAGGAAGATTAAGGACATTGACTCCCTATTCCAGTAACCCTGACAGTAACATTCAGTTATTTCTACCAGGTTTTGGGTGATACAGAACATACAAATAAGCAAGTTCTTATGCCCACACCTATAAGCAGACAGAAATGGTATACATGTAACAATTATCAAGATGCATGCCAGTGGCATGACTCAGAAATAAACGCAGATAATCTCAGAAATATAATTTCCTCAATGACAGATACTTATAACAAGAAAAGCAGAATAAATTAGGCATAAAAGGAAACTTGAAATTTCCCCCATCTTGTAATTTCTACAATGAGCATGGGATTCAACTCATTTCAACTCCCTCCTCCCCCCCCTTGCTCACCACCACTAAACCGATTTATTCTTCTTTCCTATGCCACGCAGAGAGGAAGAGAAAGGCTGAGCTGAGGCTAACCCCTTGCTCACTGAAAACCAAACATCACCATTTCAGAGTCTCGACATAAGCTTTGAACACACAAATTTAAATCAGGTAACACCTCAATCCATCTGATTTACTTTCGAGTCAGCTAATATAAGCATCACTTCATGATAATTCAAAAATTCCACCTTCCCCCAGACCACTGCCTGGTCCTGCATTTAAATCTATTGACAACCTCCCTAATGCTCGGCAAAAACCTCAGCAATCCCGAGCAATTTGTTGCTGCTTTTGATCTGCCTTGGGTAGATGGACAAAACCTGAACCAAGACTATGTCATGTAACCTGGTTCCGTAGATCCAAGCCTTATTAGCCTCAGCTTTCCTCGTACGTATAACGTAAGCAGAATTTACACTTACAAATATAGAACATTTTACATAGCACTCATGCTCTCGCCCCCCTCTCCACTTATTCCTCTGCCTCTTCCCCTCCCTACCTGTCTGCCTCCCCACCCCAAATATATATATATATACACACACACACGCACAGGTAGAAACATACTATACACATATTCATGAATAAGTGCACATGTAAATATGTGTACTGGTTTAATGCAAATCTCAAAGGCCATCTGCATGACAGGTATGGAAATAAGTCATGAGCCTTGCTTCTAAGATGCTCTTCATTGCTGCACAGAAGAAAGTAACTCCAAACAGCAGCAGAGAAATGCTATTGTTAAGAACTGTTGAAGCACCAAGGTTTTGCCAGTTAGACAGTAGTGTTATCAAAATGTCCATCTCTCCACAGGGGTGTTCCAGTTGAAAGACTACATACATTCAGGATTTTTTCCCTTCTCCATCAGACTACATATCTGCAGCCAGCACCTATTAGAATATCAGGTGATTTTAGCTTAAAAAGAACAAAGTGGCAAAAGCCACTGTAAATTATCAGGGCTCCTACCTTTGACTAATGCATTGTGCCACTGGCACAGCATGGCTGCCTAAATGGCTCCTACTCATGATGTGATGTTGATTTTCCTGACACTGTAGGGGAAACAGTTATATCTGTAGTGACTGTATTTGGTACTGCAGAAAAATTTGGGTTTTTATGCCTTTTAAACCCCAGATATTTCAAATCATTTCACAAAACAGTCAGGTTTTTTTCTGGAAGTGAATTGACTGGGCATGATGAAAAAGCAGCAGCCACTGTGTATTTGAGAAAAGCTTGCTCAGACTCGGAGGTAAAATCTGTTTTGGTACAAGTTGCACCAACACCTGTTTTGATATTGGTTAAAACACCAATATTGATCTGGGTATGCCAAGTGGGACTTTATGCCTTCTTTGGGTCCCAAGTAATTGATATTGCAGTCTTCAACAGAAAAATAGGAGAGTCAGGCTTGTTTCATCAATAGTGAAAGCCTGTAAGTGCTGTGATCCCACATCTGCCAATAAATTTATCAAATAAATATATTTTTTGTAGGCACTCAAGCAGAGGAGAAAGAATTCTGCATCCATCCATATAAGCCTGCAGATCGTTTTTGTAGTATTTGTTTCTGCTCCCTGCTGCTAATGTCACATGAAAATATGGACTCCAACATCTCGACCTGGGAGGCAATCTCTTGGTATGTATGGTTTGCGTTGTTATGCATAATGCGTATATTCTTTACAATGCTACCATATAATATTGTTTAGTGTGTATGTAAGGGTATTCTCTAGATACACAAAGAGTTAGTTATTTACACCTGCATGATTCATACAATACACCGCTAAGATTTGGCTAACATGCTTTTCCCCCCAAATGGTAAAGGCCAGCACTTTCCAAGAGAACAGTCTTCACCCTAACCATATACTGCTGTATTCAGTGCAACACCCATGAAGTGTAGAAAATATACAGAACATTGATTGCCATGGGTCTGCTGACACTTCGAACTGTATGGTTTACATAGGCATCTCCTTAACTTGGTATCTGTAGGTGAAAAAATTCACTAAGGCCAATTTCCTGTACTTTACAAGAAAAGCCAGAAGATGACCTTGATTTTGCTTGACACTAGTCTGTGTGTTGCTTCAGGATCTCATGTACCTTTGTAAACAAAAAGATAAAATGCAGAATAAGAATAAAACATATCAGTTGATGAAATTCATCAGAATTTAAGAGTTCTTATTACAAAAGTTTAACAAGCCACTAACTTTTACAGTCTTCAGACAGCTGCAGATACAACACTAATCTCTGCTAACACTTCATAGCCATCTATAACTCTGCCACAAAGATTATTTTCCTAATCTGTCACTGTGACATGGTCACACGTCACAGTCACCCAAACTCTGCACTGCTCCACAGATTTCCCCTCTATGCCCAACATACATGGACAGTCTTTACTTTCACAGCCTAGCCTATTCAGTTTTTCTCTCTTATTAACAGGTCACCTCTGATCCTCCAACCATCTGTTGTGCCAGCCTCCATTCAAATTTACATGCTGGCATCCTTTTGCCTGTACTGTTCTTCATACCTGGGAGAAGTTCCCAATTACATACACACAGAAGTACTCTACTGCTCTCATTCAATTTCTATTTAAAATTTTTCATCACTCGTGAAGTGTGGAGATCACCTCCCATACCGGTCTGTTACTGCTGTCTTATTTCTTATTCCCTTAATTTATATATGCAGCTATAACTGTTGTCCTTCCTGTTTCACTAGGTCAGTAGTGCAATACTATTAATAGCATAACATACACTTTTACACATAAATTCAGCTACTTTCTTAATATGTAATAGATCCAAGTTCTGAATTTTAACACTTTTTACACATTTTCTTCCAAAATTTTCTTCTAGGTAAAGTAACAGGTTATAAGCACAGAAAGAAAAGCAAGAAACTGCTAGAGAAAACATGAACAGAAAGACACCAGACAGCCATTTCCAAGCTAAGTGGGCCTTCCCAACAATTACGACAGACTACTAAACTACTTCAAACTACTAAATCCTCTTCCTCAAAGCCTACAGCCAACTAGGTTGAGCAGATTCAACATGCTCATAAGTGAACAGACACATACAGCACACATCTACCTATTCGACACTTAAAACCTGAGAAACCTCACTTTTCTGCAAGCTAAGATTTCCCTCCACCCTCCTCCTCCTCCTCTTTTGCAAGTGTATGTACATGTAGCCAGCCAGCCTGCAAAGAAAAGAGCTGCATCCTCTGCAAGCTATGAACTGCTCCTGCAGCTCTTAGCGTAATATCTCCCTTGGGAGTCCTCTGAAGTGCTAATAGTTCACTGTAACTTCCACACCACTTCTCTCAGCATTTTTACCCAATTCCACTTAAGACATAAACTGTAAGATATGCAAAAGGACACATATCTTCTATATATGGACTTCTAGAACTCCCTTTGATGAAAACAGTTTCTCCTTTACAGTTTCTTCTCTCTTAGAAATCAAGCATGTTGAGAAGCATACATCCAAAATTTATTTTACATATACATACATATATATATATATATATATATATACACACACACAAACCACCTTTAACACATATATATGTATGTAAGCACAACCACCTTAAGAATGGCTGGATTAGTTATAACTGAATGCCTCTGCTCCTAACAGCTGGGGACTCGGGAACACAAACAGAAATGTGTAGGGAAATAGACTCTCTGTTGTTGGCTACATTTAATTACTCTTCACCACTCATCTATCATACTGCATAATCTCAGTACATAAGAAAAGACAATACCATCCTTAGCTGGCAACGAAACAAGTCTCAAGGGTTTTAGTACAGGCTTTCAAGCCCTCTCCAAGCTGACAGAGAAGAAAAGACTGGCTAGCCTTACTGACTAACCTGTGTTATGTAAACATGATTTTCCTGGAAACCTTTTAGCAGTGGCATTTTTCAGACACACAGCAGGGTGGACTCGGATAAAGCAGTGCAGTGGTTAGGGTGCTCTGTTTGATACCATGGGGCTCCTGGAGTCTGTATCTGGCTCTACCCATGAAAATCTGTGTGACCTTGCTTTAGACAGCTCACACACCTGAGATTCATTTGCTGCATCTGTAAAACATGTATAATAATGACCATCTAGCTATTCTATTACCCCTGTATCAAGACATTTTCTGAGGATTACTGACTTTTTTTATTTAAACATACAGTTCAGACCCTGAATTCATCCAGTAGGAGCATCTCTTGCAATGAAAAGCACCAACTACAAATTCTTGAACTGTGTGGTTTCCAGGTGGCCATTCCTACCCAAGTTGCATTCACCCCTTCTTTCACAGGTTCAGATTCAGGCTCTAAAGCTGACCACCACCAGTGTTTTTTTTTTTGTTGTTGTTGTTGTTTTTTTGTCAGAGGGATGTTTCTCTTGAGAAAGTATCTGTATAAGCCAGAACTGCTGCACTCTACCTTGCCAGTGATGTGCTGTGAAATATAAGGTAAGTCACTTACCTCTCTGCCTCATGTTGCCCATACTTGTCCAATAGAAACATCGTTTTCCTGACAGTACCTGCAGGGCTGTTCTTTGGGTCAGCTAAATATAGCTGTTCAATACCTGCAAAATCCTAAACAGTGCCAAAACACCAAACAGGCTACTCCAATTGTATAGTGCCTTCAGGAAAAATGGATGTGTGATTGCTTGCAAAGAAAGAAGTGATGAGACTAGCTCTAGATTAAAGTACCTTCTTTTAACAAACACCAGGTATCCGTTGCCAAGTGCAAGTTTGAGGAAAGACTATTCATAACTAAATGAGGGCAGAGGGAAGAACCCCCTTTTCTGAGTACAGAAAAGCCCTCTCAAGCAATAAATAAAATAAAGGGAATAGTTTTAACCCATATACTCATCTAGGCATATCACTGAAAGAAGAGTCGGCTGATGAATGATTATCAAAAGATGAGACATTCATTGTAGACGAACAACAGCTTGGCATATAGTTCAGGGCAGAAATTGCTAGAAGTAACTGGAGAGTCAGTATGTAGTTATGGAACAACCTACTAGCACTAGGGATCTCCCTTTACTATGGGGTTCTTTGAAAGGAAAAGTCAGCATTAGAGAACTTTTGGCTAACGGACACGACTAAAGGCATCACTGCAATGTAGACAGACCTGAACTACTGCTCATCTGCTGGAAGCGGTTCGTGCACAGCATGTGGAGGTTAATGCTGGCTAGAAACCCTTTCCAAGCTTAAACACACCTGCATACTTTGACACCACAGCACAATCGTCAGTAGTAGCTGTGTTAAAACTAGCTTTTAAATGTTTATTCCATAACTGACAGTCACAGTGTTTATTGCAAGTGGAGATGTCACAAAGGGAATAAAATTCTAACTCCAATTTTTATTTATTTAAAAACCTACTATGAAGTATCTGAAGCTCCTGTGTATATGCCCTGGATAAAAACTACAGTCTGGAAGCACCAAAGGAACAGATACCTCTGAGACTGAAGGCAAAAAAGAAGAACGTGATCTTATCCTGGCTAGTTCTGGAAATAGCAGGGATTGCACGTGGTACTCTCGTGTGGGGGCTTTTTTTGGTTGGTTGGCTTTTGAGGTTAGCTGTAGTGGTGGGTTTTTTTTTGTTTTTTTTTGTTTTTTTTGGAGTACCCAGAAAACTTTACTGTAATTTTCAGCTGGCAGATCCATTTCATTGTGTTGTTACAACCAACCACCGGCTCAAATCTGCCTGCAAATCATGTGAATCCCAATGCCACCTTCCATCTCATTTTTTTTTTAGCACTGAAAGATTTTTAAAGCCAAAAAAAAACCAAACACACACTGAATCAGGAAACAAAGGTGGCAGGATATGCTACTAACATAGAAAAAACAGAAGTTCCCATGATTTGAAAGGTGTGGCATTCAGCATCTGCTCCTCCTTCAGTAATAATTCGCCATGCATTTCAGGTATTGTTCATTCAGAGCTACACCAATTACCATAACTCTCTTTTTAACTGTGCGTAGAACAACATAATTATAAGATGGAGCTTTTCTTCTTCCCTTTTTTTTTCCCCACTTCAAAATACAGCTGCTTTTTTTTTTCCCCACTTCACTTTCACTCTTTGATGGGAAAACTTCCCTTCACTGCTTAGTTTTTCTCTCATCCATAACATTTAAGGGACTATCTTGCACAAGCTCACAGTGTTCACAACCAGAAAGCCCACAACGAGGATTTTGAAGCTACAAACTACAATTACAGAAAAGGATCTGGAGCAGTTTGCATACAAATAATTGTGTTCTATTGAAAATATAAATTTTCCCCAGAACCGCAGGACCTCTCTCCCCAAATCTCATCCCCTCCACACATACACACTCCCCATCCTCAAAAGCCTCTGTGTAACAGCCTAAGCCAGGTTTTAACTATTCTTCCTTGTTAAAGTGATTAATTCAAAATTCACCTCAGGTGAATTATGTAGTAGGAAATGGGTGCATTTCAGCCTTTATGAAATGTATTTGGGTCAAAGAATGGTTTCCTTTTGGTTCCTTATAGATAGCATCTGCACCACCTAAAAATCCATCAAAATTACCTTTCTAGACAGAAACTGCTTCCTGAAGTTTGAACTTCTAATGCAGCTGTCCCCACAGCAGAAAAACAAAATGGAAACATATTGGAGCAGATAAAAGATCACAGCAGGAAACCCTACCTGCCTATCTATACAAGTGTCGATAATACCTATGACTATCTTCATCGTTAATCACTTTATAGAGACTTGAATGCATTCTTTCCCACAGATAACTTGCCATTGTGTTCAGACAGATGCTCCTTTGAACAAACGGTTGAGATGTTGAACATTAAGCAACATACACAACAGAAAATGATCTGGTTATGGCTACAGTTAGACTTTACACCCATATGCATGTTACAACATCCACAGTGCTACAGGAAAAAAAAAAAAGGCTCAAAAAACCCTTATATTATCCAATTCTGCCTACTAACAATACAGGAGGATGGTATTCTCGAATACTTTTCAGCTGTTCATTACCTGACCCATTTTATCCTCCTATAAACTCTGTCTTTGAAGCTTCTATTTTGTGTGCACGCACCCAAGCCAATACAGACTTAAGTTAAAACACTACACAGTTTAGGGACAAACTGACCAGTCCTATCCTTTCATTTACAGTAACAATGGATCAAACAATTCACAACAATTGAATGAATAAAACTTGGAGCATGGATTGAGTGCTTTATAGCATCCAACATAAAGGGATCTAACTTCTGATAAGGGCATCTATAACATGAGCGTTTAACATATATAATTACAGGACGCATCTAGTTTTACCCTGCCCCCCCCCCCCCCCAAATAAATTCCAGCCAAACCTCCTTGGCTGAGGTGCTTGCTTGGAGCAGGGAACACAGAGGTACTTTGTGGCCAATTCACTAACTCTAACAGGGATTTCTGGTGTATTTCCAGATAACTTTATTCATTTATTAACGATGTGAACTGGGATATAGATATTTTTCTCAGTAAAGCCCTAGAGAGCAAGAGGCACAAAATTGCATAAAATAAGAGCCAACAAATGAAATAAATGAAATATAAAAATCCAACAGAGTAAATTAAAACTGTAAGAGAAAAGGAAAAAAAAAACAAATTGCCAGATATTGAAATTATTGTTATTGAAAATAATAGTTATACAACCTCAAGGAAAAACCTAGCAGTTTAGCTTCAAAAATGTTCAACTAACCTCAGGCCATCTGTAAACATATCACTACAAAAGCCTCATTTAACTGCTGCATGCCACTCCTCTGCCTCCTTTTGCAACACTGCTAATTACAAACATGAAGAAATATCCTCTCCATTCCCCCGTTTTGTCATTGTGCTGCCGAACTTGCCTGATTTATTTGATGGCATAATCCAGTGTTTGAGATATGACAAATGTTTCTGCAATATGAAATTACAATGTAAAATGATATTGTCAAGCAACCTCTGAATGAGTGCCACACTAATGAGAATCAAAGTCTGAATTGCAGGATAAGTCAAAGAGAAACAACAGATCTTTTTACTACATTAAAGCCTGTTACAGAGGGGACGTCCTCCTAATAATGGTGTTTGACATTTCCCATTAAAATAACTTATTTCAAGCTATTATAATTGCAAAATTAAAAATATTTAGAAGTTTCCCATACTACTTGTCTGCCTTAGGTTGGTTGTTTCATTAAATTTTAGCTCCAAAAGAATCTCTGCTCCTTCATTACTGTTCCTCTAGAGCCAGGAACAACCCCTACAGCTTCCTGAACCACAACATTTCTATACTTTAAACAAGTATTTGTGAGAGTGACTCATCCAATTAATTTTCTCAACTCACTTTAGTGATTACTTAACACAAAGAACAGTATTAACAACCTTGGGATGGTTTATGAAGTGAGGTGACATCTTTTATTAGACTTAACGGCAAGAAAGAAGAAGCTTTAGGGACATATCAGTCCCTTCTTCACATCCCAAAGGAGGAAAATGTTGGTTTACTATAGCTTTCAAGAAAAAAACTTCACTTTCCCAGTAGCTTGTTGGCATTCATCTGCTAGGTGGTCTAATGAAAGTTATCACCGCCATACAAATCCTGCTTTGATCTTTCGGACATCACAGCTAAAACAAAAATAACAATATTCCCATCAGTTACCGTGCTAGCTCAAGTAGCAAAAACAAGTGCAGGTATGGCTAAAATTCCAGTCCTGTTATGACCTGGATATGTCCATGCAATGCCACGTGACAGAATCTCAGTTTTTTTAGTTTGTTTGTTTTGGTTAAAGCCAAGGAAGCTGTACACACAGAACAGTTAATTTTCCATAGTAAGTATTTACATGGTCAGGTACTCAAAATCAATAAACAGAATTATTTTACTATTCATTTTTACATGCTAACTATAGACCCTCTAATGCGATTTGTAGAAGTACTGAGCATTTACAGCTGCAACTGGAAGCAATGGGAGCTTTGCTGGAATACATGAAATACCATCCTGTGCTAAAACAGTTTCACAAGGATAGTAAATGTGTCTCCAAATGCATAGACACTCTTTACTTTAAAATATCCTAGCCCTAATAATGGTCTTCCAATATAGCCGTATACACTGATGATGACAACAGAGATGGAGATACACTGTTAACAGGTAAGGGCTTGGCTCATTAGAGTACAGATGCACTTGTATTCTTGCAAATGTATCAGTATTTTATGTGCCTGATGATCTACTGATTAAACTGTTTTACCAATGAAAAACATTTGAATGTCAGTACATAACAATGCTAAAGCATTATTCAGTCTATAACGTTGTATTAATAATTTACAAACAGGAACAAGCTTTGCCCCAAACGTGTGATAGTCTCCATAAAAATTAACTAGACTGCTACAGATAGTAGCATTGCATCAATAGGCAAAGACAGTGGATCTCAACAGTGCCCTGCGATGTCTCGCAGAGTGACCTTGCGTCATGCTCCTAAGTCAATAACGATGGCAATGGCACAGTAGGCATGAGACTGAACCCTAATGTTGAATCAATAATCACTATGCTGGGTCATGGCACTGCATCAATCTGAGACAGTTTTGCATTATGATGTTGCATCAACTTGTGTGATACTGCAAGGTCACTCTGCATCTGTTCAGTGGTACTATGCCATGACGTTGCATGAATATACAGAAATACTTCCCTGGGACAGCAAATCAGTAAGAGGGATGCTATGTCACAAAGTCATCATGCATGACATTAATGTTGATGAGTGGTGACTCATGTCACATGGCCATTTAATTTTCTCTTTGCAGGACAAATTCAGGTAAGGGCAAGTTCTAACTGGGCAAAGTTTTGCTAAAAACAGCAAAGGCACCTCTTTTCCCAAGACCGTCCTTCCACATTTTATCTCCAACCTGCATGGACAGCAGGTACTTCGTTCTACTACACTTTTTAACTGCTCAGCCATTTGACTGAATGTGATTGACCTCACTACAACCCGTGGAGAGTAACAAGATTCAAAAGGAAACCACTGTGACAGGGAAATGGCCCAATTATGCTGAGCCTAGCTTTTTCCCTGGCAAAACAGATTCAAAGCATAACACATCAAGACACAGAAGAAAGCAGGCACCCAGTGATTGCTGTCGAAGGAGGAGAACAAAAAGATGGCAATTATTTTAATCATCTTCCAAGAGGTGGCAATAATGTTTCTTATAATTGCAAATAGAAGCAGAAATGTCAATAGTTTCAACCAGCCTTTCTTTCTGAATGGAGCCTGAATCAGCTCTTCATTTAGGCTACTGAAGCATCAACCGTTTCACATTAAACTCTACTTGGGTCAGTCTGGTTTGGTCTCACTCAGCTCCGATGGAAGTTGAGAGTAATAATTGCTGTAAATTCACATCACTTTTCTGGGATGAATTTGTTTTGATTTGTTGATATTATTTCCCATATATGTTCCCTTATATTTCTTCATTATTGCTAGTGATGACTGTTGTTGAAGTAGATTCTTCTGATCCCCATTCCATGGAGGTCTATTTTTAAACATAACAGAGGTTTATTTATATCAACATAATAAAATATAACAAGGCTGTTTTTAAACAAATACAGAACCAGTCCAGTAAGACTAAATGGCAGCTGGCACAGCAATTACTAGTTCTTTTGCCCTCATTTCAATGGCACCTACTGAACAACAACCCAAGTTACCAGTAGATCCTGTGGTCCTGTGCCTGCTCCCTCTACAGTGGGTGTGGGTGTGTGGAGGGGAAGGGTACTGGGTTGGAATAAGGGTGTTCTAAGATTTCAGTTCAAAACTGGAATGCAAGCTAATCAGGGCACTAAGGGACACAGCTTAGAATCACAGAATATCCTGAGCTGGAAGGGATCCACAAGGATCATCAAGTCCAACTCCTGGCTCTACACAGAACTGCCCAAAAATCAAACCATAACAACTGAGAGCGTTGTCCAAATGCTTCTTGAACTCCTATAGGCTCAGAGTGCCATGACTGCTTCCCTGAAGAGCCTATTTCAGTGCCCAACCACCCTCTCAGTGAAGAACCTTTTCCTAACATCCAGCCTGAACCTCTCCTGATGCAGCTTCATGCTGTTCCCTCAAGTCCCGTCGCTGTCACCTGAGAGAAGACATCAGTGCCTGCACCTCTGCTCCCCCTATCCTCTTCTCTAGACTGAACAAATGAAGAGACTTCAGCCACTCCTCATACATCTTGCCCTCTAGACCCTTCATCATCTTCATAGCCCTCCTTGGGAGGCTCTCTAATAGTTTTATGTCCTTCTTCTACTGTGGTGCCCCAAACTGCATGCAGCACTCAAGGTGAGGCTGCACCAGTGCAGAGCAGAGCAGGACAGTCACCTCCCTTGGCTGGCTAGCAGTGCCATGCCTGATGCACCCCAGGGTACGGTTGGCCCTTTTGGCTGCCACGGCACACTGTTGACTCATATTCAACTTGCTGTCAACCAGAACCCCCAGATCCCTTTCTGTGGGGCTGCTCTCCAGCCTCTCATCCCCCAGTCTGCATGTATAGCCAGGGTTACCCCTTCCCAGGTGCAGAATCCAGTACTTGCTCTTGGTAAACTTCATACTGTTGGTGATTGCCCAGCCCTCTAATTTGTCAAGATCTCTCTGCAATGCCTCTCTACCCTCAATGGAGTCAACTGCTCCTCTCTTTAGTGATGGGACTCGGCCGGTCAGGTTGATGGAAAACACTTTCAAGATCATCAAGTCCACCCAACCTAGATGATTCTTTGATTCAAGTCAAGGTTTTGAGGAATGCTCTCCTCAGCCAAAGAGCAAAAAAACAACAGTCAGGAAGAACAGAGCTCCATGCAATACTCAAAGGCTGGACAAGCGAGCTCCATGGTACTCTCTTTACATGGTACGCTCTTTACAGGTACCTTAAAGGAGGCTGTAGCGACGTGGGGGTTGGTCTCTTCTCCTATGTGTCAAGTGATAGGACGAGGGGGAATGGGCTGAAGTTGTGACAGGGGAGGTTTAGGTTAGATATTAGGAAAAATTTCTTTACTGAAAGGGTTGTGAGCCATTGGAACAGGCTGCCCAGGGAAGTGGTCGAGTCACCATCCCTGGAGGTATTTAAAAGACATTTGGATGCAGAGCTTGGAGACATGGTCTAGTGGAGGGATTGTTAGTGTTAGGTCTTAGGTTGGACTAGGTGATCTTGAAGGTCTCTTCCAACCAAAAGATTCTGTGATTCACTGAAAGGTTTGTGCACAATATAAGCATTACATCCCCTCTCATGTTGCATATGAAGATCTTCCACAAGGATTCCAGGATGAGTCATCTCCTCCCTTCTATCATTTACTCAACTGCTGTGGCATTACAGGTGGACTGATCCAAAAAACTGATGTAATACAAGCGTGTGTAATTAAGTTGGCACACAACAGTGAATTTTAAATAGCACTTGTCTCAGGCTCCCAGTACTGTGTATAACCTGGAGTTCCCAGCACATCACTTCATCTTTCATTTTGACAGTACAGTGTATCCCACCCCAAGTGCTTGACCTGAAAATGTAGACACGTTTCAGGTGAAACAGAAGGTTAATTATAAAGGCTGAAGCCATTAAATGAAGGCTATCAAATATTAATCAGTTTGTCCACTGTTCTCTTTTCCAATATCCAAAAGTATTTATAAGACAGTGACATGTTTTTAGGGTTGATGATATCTCTTCGCAACTGTATTACTCTGGTCGTATGATTAGACGCCAAAAGTAAAGTAGGAAGACATCAAATATATTTTTTGACAGGAGACTTCTTAGGAAGAATTCTAGGTGATGCAAAATGGAAGATGAACCCTTCAAAACCTTCCTGATTTTGGCACTGCAGTGGGCTCTGGTCTTGCATCTGGATCACTGAGTGTTGCCAATAATGAAGCACTGAACCATGGGGCAGAGAAGGTTTTTACATAGGGTCTACATTGTTTATAAAGAAAAGTCAGCTTCACATCTGATAAATGTTAAAGTAAATGTATCAGTGAAAGCAACATGCACATGCTAAGATAGTAAAGAAACTGCCAGGTCTTTGCCACAGACAGTTATTTTTAAATAGTCATAGACAGCTTTGAAAGATGTCAGAATATTAGCAGGGAAAATTATCTTCAGGAAAGGAAAGCAGAGATTCTATTAATTGTCTTCACATATGTGAAATTTATTTCCCTTGAAAAACAAATCCCTCATCAATGAAAATGTTTAATTAAGAAGTATTAATAGAAACACGTCTTTTCAACAATTTATATTAAGATTTTTTATTACTGTATTAAAGATGAAAGCCTACTCAGTTGTGAAATCATCACTTTAACAAGTGATAAGGACTTTACCACTTTGTAACAGTAGAATAAGTGGAAAAGACTCAGGAAATGCAAAACAGAATCTGTCCTGAGCTGAAATGAAGATTAAATTGGACTTTTCTGGTTTCTTTCGACCTTTGGGACTGTTTTACACCTTCATTCCTCTCTGTATAAAGCCTCAGGAAGGCCTGGCCCATTTTAGATATTAACTTGCACCTCCTTGGCAGATCTTTCAGAAATGCACATATTCAGAAGCATGGGCTAAAATGGTAGGTACACTTCTTCAGGCTAAGGTAAGTCTGTAAAACAAAGGACATCAGTAATACAGAAATCTAACAACAAAAATTACCAGAGTTGTTACTGAGACCACATCATTATCAAACCTTCAGACCTAATATTGATTTCCGAGAATATTCTCAAAAGAATATCCTATTCCTCCCAAGAATAATCAAAGTGATTTCAGAAGAGTCAGACTACAGAGTTTGTATTAGTACAATAAAGCACCCTTTTACCTTCAAACAGTACTCCTACCATACTCTGAAAATTAATTTTAGGTACTTTCATAGTTTGGAGATTCTTTCAAACCAACAAATCAGTATAGTTATGTTCCATGGTTTCATCTAAATTGGCCTAAAATCTGAGAGTTGGTTTGCTGTTCACTCTTGTAACCACACATTTCCAAGCATACCACCCGTACTCTATGAACAAACAGCTCTGACATAGAAACGGAGGCAGGAATGCACACATCATGAGAAGCAGCAAAAACACAGTCAGCATGAGAGACAGTGACAAATCTTTGAAGACTAAATTTACCATCTATGAGGTGTATACCTTTAGCTATCTTGGCCTATTTCCATCCTCATTAAAAAAACACCTTTAGACTCAAAGCAGTCTTTAGCGTCATATTTAGCCAACATCATATGGGGTGGGCTCAGCTCTACTGACAAGAGGATTAAAGAATTCTTACCCTCCCATTCGCAAAAAAAAAAAATTGTGCTGCTAATGCTTGGTGGGGGGTTGGCCCTGGTGGCAGTCAAACTCCCCCCCCCAGCCACTTGTTTCTCTCCCTCTCAGCAAACAAAGGACAAACAAGGAAAAACAGGAGTGAAAGAGCTCATGGGTCGAGATACCAGGGAGATCACTTACCAATTACTGTCATAGGCAAACCAGACTCAACTTGGGGAAATTAATTTATTGCCAGTTAATATTATATATTATTACTGTATTGGTAACTGGGAAACAAAAAAAGACAAACATTAAAACACACAGGGAAAATAGCTCTGTTCCCCCTCTCCCAGGCTGAACTTCACTCCTTCACTGCAGATTCCTCTCCTATGCCCCGCCACTATCACAGGTTGCACTCAACACAAGCATCCAAGGGGTGCGGGGGTGGTTACAGTCAGCACACAACACTTTCTCTCCGCTGCTCCCTCCCTCTCACACTTTTCCTCTGCTCTGCCATGGGCTCTCCACAGGCCATACTTCCTTTGGGAATATCCATCTGCTCCAACATGGGGCCCTCCATGGGCCGCAGTGGGCACCTGATCTGCCATGAAGCACGTCCCCCTCTGACCTTGGAGTTTCCTCTGATGTTTATAACTTCTTTTCACATTCTTCTCTCTCTGTGGCATTTTCTGCCATTTCTTAAGCATTAACACAGAGGAACCACCAGTTTGGCTATCAGATTTGGCTGTATCCTGCAGTGGGTCTGCTGGAGCTGGCTGTGTCTGGCACAGGGCAGCCCCCGGCCTCTCCTTACAGAGGCCATCCCTGCAACCCCTCCTGCTGCCAACACCTTATCATTCACACCCTATACATAGTTTTACATATCATACGATACTATCACGTGGCTGCATGGTTCCCTATCTTGCCTCTCCCCAGTGGCATTTAGACAAGTTGCATTCACATCTATGGATGCAGCACATCTGTGTTAATTTAACTTCACAGTGGCCTGCCTACTTATGCTAGAGTTTGTAATGCTTCGTCTCACCTCTAGACCTGATTTATACACCCAAGACAGCGCAGTTAGACACTGAAAGGGACCACAGGCTCTTTAGTCCAGGCAATATAAGCCAAGAGTCCCAAAGTACCCAGGGACTTATTTCCTTTGTTCTGATTTTAAGCCAGTGACAAGAACAACTATTCTCCATTTCACTCTTCCATTTGGCAAAAATGCACTTCAAGCAGACAGACAACAGCACGAACCATCTCACTAGATAAATACAGAAAGCAACAATCCCCACCAGAGAGCACAGGCCTGCAGATGAACTCTTCCTGCCCCATATTCACCTGGTTTCAGAAACCGATGGCCGATTCCAATAGGGAGGAGGCACAAAGAATTTGTTCTAGGTGCACTACGCCCCCCCCGCCCCCCCCCAAA